>MVAM01000016.1:0-30230 GCA_014825675.1 Cystofilobasidium ferigula
GGTGGAGGGGAGGGACAGTGGGGAGGAGGGGGGGGGGGGGGGGGGGGGAGAGGGGGGGGGGGGGGGGGGGGGGGGGGGGGGGGGGGGGGGGGGGGGGGGGGGGGGGGGGGGGGGGGAAGCGCATCTAGGACCCAACCTCTAGGACTCGAAGGGGCTCGACCAAAAGGGGCGATGGCGATTCACAAGGCAAGGTGGCAGGGCGACTGCGGTTTTACTGCTGCTGCTGCGGCTGGCCGGCCTGCTGAGCAGGCTGCTGAGCGCCCGTGGCGGCAGCGGCACCGTAGAACGCGCCCCAGTCGCCAGCGGCGGCGCCGGGCGCCTGAGCTGCGGCGGCCATCTGCTGCTGGGCGGCGAGCACCTGCTGGTAGTAGGCCTGCTGGGCGGCGAGCGTGGCAGGGTCGGCCGCGGCGTCGCCGGCGGGACCTCCGGGCCTGCGAGCCAAGTGAGGGGAGCACAGGTGTCAGCGCCGGAGGGAGGAGGCGTGCAGGACGAGAAGTTTTTTCTTTGCGAACGCACTGCTGGCCGTAGGCGGGGTAGCCGGTGGCGGCGAAGGGGTACTGGCCATACGCGTTGGGGGGCATGCCGTACATACCAGCGGGGGCCTGCGCAAGAACAGCATGGAGGTCAGCCAAGGTAGACGAGAGGTGAATGAGAATTTGGCGCGGCGCGGACGACGCACCATGCCGTAGGCGGGCATCGCTCCGCCAGGCTGGCCACCCATGCCTCCGGGCTGGCCACCCTCACCACCGCCAGGGACGCGGTCCTTGCCCCACGAGCACTTGACCGGGCGGCCGTGGACGAGCTGGCCCTGGAGCTGGCAGATGGCCATGGCGGCGTTCTCGTGCGTGTCGAGCTTGACGAACGCGAAGCCCTTGTCGGCCTGCATGCGGATCTCGACGATGTAGCCGTAACCCTGGAAGAGCGGGATCAGGTCCGCCTGCGTCGTGTACGGGATCAGGTTGCCGACGTAGACGGTCGTGTTGAACGCCGGCGTCTGTGCGACGACGACCTCGAACGTGAGCGGGCCGCCCTGGAAGTTCATCGGCGCGGGGGCGCCGCCCATGCCGCCGGTGCGGGGGGCGCCGGCACCCATGCCGCCGCCAGAGAGGCCGCCGGTCTGCGTCTTCTGCTCGTGACAAAACATCCAAAGAGTCAGCGGTAGGCTCGCCAGGGGATGTTTGGAGCGCCACCGCCGAGGGGGGAACGAACCTGGTTGGCCCAGTTGACGCGGATGGCACGCGAGCCGAGCCACTCGCCGTTCATGGTCGCGATGGCCTGCTCGGCGTCCGTCTTGTCCCTGAACGAGAGGAAGCCGTACCCGCGAGACTTGCCGGACGACATGTCCCACATGACGCGCGCGTCCGAGAGCGAGCCGAACGCGACGAACGCCTTGTTAAGGATCTCGTCGTTGACTTCGGGCGAAAGGTCGCCAACGAAGACGTGAAAGTGGTTCTGGGTGTCCTGTGGGGCAGAAAGCAACGGAACGGAACGGAGGTCAGCCGGGTGGGCGAGCTCGGACAGCGCGCGGCTAGCGGACGCACCTCCTTGTTCTGCGAGGTCTGGTTGGCCCAGTTGACCTTGACCTCGGTGTCAAAGATCTTGCGGCCGTTCAGCGTCTGGAGCGCAGTCTCGGCGGAGCGAAGGTCCATGCTGCGAGGCGAGCTCTAAGGGTCAGCACACGCGCACGCGAGCGGGCGCAAAGGCAATCGGACGACGCGACGTACTACTCGACGAAGCCGTAGTTGAGGCCGCCGTGCTGGAAGTTCCTGTCGGGGATGATCTTGACGTTCTGGACCGGGCCAGCGACGGCGAAGATCTCGGTGAGCATGTACTCTGAGGCGCCAGACGCAAGGCAGCAGGTGCCGAGAAGGTCAGCTTAGGCGCGTGAAAGGACAGCCACGGCGAGCAAGTCAGTCGCACCAGTAACCCTAGGCGACAGGTTGCCGACGTAGAGGTGAGCACGGCTGCAGGGGAGGCGAAACAAAGCGTCGGCATCAGTCCATCTCGTCGCATGAAGGCACGGAAGGCTTGGACGGGGAGGACGGAGGCGTGACGCACCGCTGGCAGCGGGACAGAGACGCATGGGGGGGCGATCCAGCGGACACAGTCAGCAAGACGCGTTGCATACAGCACGCTAGACGCGTCAGGGTGGGCAGGGACTCACAGGAGTCTCGCCGGTGGGAGCGGTGGGCGCGTCGGACATGGTTGTTGAGCGAGAAAGCAAGGGCCGAGAGGTTTATGGGGCAGGGGGAGGAGGCGGTCGACGGAGAGCCGGGCGCGAAGGAAGAGGGAAGAGAGAGAAAGGGAGCGAGAGAGCGAGGAAGAGAGAGAGAGAGAGAGGAAGAAGGAAGAGAGAAGAGGGAAGAGCGAGCCGGAGAGAGCGCAGAGGAGAGGAGCGGGGAGATGGGACGGGCGGTCGACGGACGGACGATGCTGCTGCTGGCCCTTTGCTCCTCCGGCGGGCGGCGGTGTGCGAAAACGCGCGGGTACGAGCGATGGGCTCGGGCGAGCACGACCACCTCGACGCCTCTCAGACAGCTTGCCAGCAGCCTGCCGCAGCCACTGCTGCTCTCGTCCTGCCTCTCGCGCTCAGACCGTCTCGATCCGTTCAAGGCAGGCCGATGTCGCTGCACCCCGGTGATCACCTCCTCCGCCGGACCTCGTCCGCAGTGTTCGACCCGCCCGTCCTCGCCAATGCAGCCTCGAGCGAGACCGGCCTCGCCTCTCCCTCGCCGACACCAGCTGAGCTAGTTGAAGATGATGCAGGAGGTTCGCTGGGTCCCTTGTCACTTGACACATGGCCCGTGGGCTGATCCCGACCCCCCTGCGCCCGGCTGCGCGCGCGCGACCCACTCTGCAGCAGACGCCGACGACTTTGCCTCCTCCATCGTCATCTCAGGCGGGACAGGTGGTGCGTGTATCGGCCTTGCTCGTACCATCTCTGCTGGCGCTGAGTTAAATTACTCGCAGGCAACGCAATTTGTCATGCCTTCAAGCAGGCCGCCTTCGTGCTGCCGATCTCGGACGACGGCGGTTCTTCGTCGGAGATCCTGCGCTGCCTCGGTCGGTCTTCATTTCATCTGCTGATACTGTGCTAGACAGAGCACTAGTTGAGCTGATGTCGAATGGTAGGCGGGCCCTCCATCGGCGACATCAGGTCTAGACTCATTCGCCTCGCGCCCACCCCCTCCGACTCAACCGAGGACGAGTCGCTCGCGGCCATCATCCGATTGCTCAGTTACCGTATCCCGTCGGATCTGAGCGAGCGCGAGGCGAAGGATTTGTGGCGCGAGGTTGTCGAGGGCACATCGGAGCTTTGGGCGGGAATCTCGGCGGACCGGAGGGAGGTGCTGCATCGATTCTTTGTCATCTTCGAGTCCGACAGTACGTTTCTCGTACGGGGCGCGCTGCAGTACAACACTGACGATTTCTCTCTTCTTGATTGCAGTTCTGCAACGAGCGCACAAGTCCTTCTCGTTCATCAACGCCTCGCTAGGCAACATCCTCCTTGCCTCGGCCCAGCGCTTCTTCCTCTCCCTCCCCGCCGCCATCTTCCTCTTCGCATCCATCACGCAGATAGCTGGTCGATCAGCCGTTCTTCCTGCCATCTTGACGAACCAGACAGCGACAATCGCAGCGGAGCTCGAGAGCGGGGAGACCATCGTTGGGCAGTGCAACATCTCGCACCCCGCGCAGCAGCAGCGCCCGGACGAGCCCGATCCGCCGCTTGCAGCACCGAGCGATTCGCACACGGTTTCGCGCTCGAGTACTCCGAGCTTTGGTGGGGAGGACGGCATCGACTCGGGCAGGGGCAAGTCGCGACTGCGGGGGTTCAACCGACCGGCGGGCGGTACAGGCAGCCCGGGGCCGAAGAACCTCATCTTCCGTCGGACGGGAAGCGGTCTGGAAGACGATGAGGCGCCGCTCGAGAGTAGGATCCGCAGGGTGCGTGCTGCACGTTAGCACCATCGAGACCTGCATTGACAACTCCTCTGATCCCCGCAGCTTTTTTATATCAATTCATATGGCCAGGGTGCGTCCTCAGGTTTCCTTGTCGCAGCTCTACGCCTGGCTGACATCATGGACGACGGGCAGAAATCTTCCCGATCCCGAACCCGGAGGTCATCCAAGCGCTTTCACAAAAGGACGTCCTAGTCTATGTGCGTCATGAGTGCTCGCTCGCGATTGCCCAGCATCCAAGCTGAGCGACATCTCCTATTGCCCAGTCCTGCGGCTCGCTCTACACGTCGCTCTGCCCATGTCTTGCGCTCAACGGCATGGCCTCGGCGATTCGCAACAGTCGGAGCTTGCAGGCAAAGGTGCTGCTGCTTAACACGACCAACGACCGCGAGACGCCCGGCTACACTGCGCTCGACTACATCCAGACGATCGTGCAGACGCTCAACCGGTGCGGGCTACTACCGCTGCTTCCTTTCTGTCTCTAGGCCTTCCACTGACCGACTCTCGCGCGCGCTACAGGTACGACACGCACTCGACCGCTCCCACTCGCAAGGGCTCCATCAGCACGGCCTTCTCAATGTCAAGTCTGAGCGACGTCCAGCAGCCGCTTTACGCACCAGTGAGGATTCCGCATAGCGCGCTTGTCAGCCACCTGGTGTGCATCGAGGGAAGCGCGGTCGAGGTCGACGACCGAGCGATTCAGGTGCGTCTGCCGTCTCCGATGCATAGCGAACGGGAGCTCACCGGCTGTCCCCACTTTCAGGCTCTTGGAATAAAGGTCATCAGGATCCCTAGGCCGGCGAGTGGCAAACTGCGGTTCGACACGCAGTCGGTCGCGCTCGCGATGGAGCGGATCCGGCGGACACTCTTTTGAGGCCTCTTCGGCAGTTGTTCTGCCCTTGAACGCTGAGGTCGTCCAGGGTCATTTAGGCTGGCGTCTCTTGCGCGGGTAGAGGGCCGACTGTCGCCTGCTGGCAGAAGCAACCGCTGCACCGCAAGGGAGACGGCGTTCGTTGATCGATTGCGCGCGCGGATGGGGCTGCGGCAGACCAATGTCGTACTTGCATCCTGCCCCGGCAGTTCTGACATCTCTTTTGCCTCTGCCATGATCTGCGTGCAAGCGCGCCTCACCAGTTCCCCCGTGAGCCCGGAGTGACGTCGTGCGAGCGAGGGAAACGGCTGGGCAAATGGCTAAGTACCTCGGGCAAGTCCAGCTCCGCCTCTCCGACGCTCCGCCAACTGCGCTCCAAGGCCTGAAACGATGACCCTCCTCTAGCACCTTACCTTGCTCCATCCTCTACCCACCTCTCGGCACTCACTGGGTCACTTTTGGGGACGGCCGGTGGGTCGCACCTTGCTGACGACAAGGTTGATGTCATCCGGGACGAAGGAACGACCGCAAAGCGCCGGGCTGAAGGACGTCCAGCAGCTCTCTCTGACTGCAGACTCGCCTTCGCCTTCGACATCACATCCTCTGCCTCCCTCACTGCCTACCCTACCTCCCACAACACCAAGATGAACGGACTCCTTTGGAAAACCGCCACCATTCCCTTCCTTGCACGGCGGGCAGCCCTTCGGGCCCAGCCGCTGCGCTGCCTCGCGACCTCTGCTGCGCGGTCGGCTCACGAGAAGAAGCGTGAGTCCTTTGATCTCACTACGCGATATGGGATTGGGCTGGGCTTGGCGAGTGAACGGGTATAATGAGTAAGGAGGATGGCAGAGGGTCGAGGAGAGAGGCAGGAGAGATGGACGCCGAGTTGACTATCGCCTTCACTGCCTTCTTCCTTCTTTCTCGGCTTCGTCCGTGATCAGACTCGATCCCCCATCCTGGCACGCCCGAGCAGAAGTTCCCCGACCCAAACGAGCGGGTTATCGGCGTCGAAGCCGCGCTGCTCGCCAAGCGGGACCCGTCGTTCAAGCCGTGAGCCTTCTGTTGTCTGCGCGCTTGCAGCCCGCTTCAGTACGCTGACAAGCACGGAGGAACAGGACGGTCGAGGTCTTCCGCGAGTTCTCGCAGGAGGGCAAGGTCGCCGTTGTCAGCGGTGCAAACGGCGGGCTCGGGCTCGAGCAAGCGCTGGCGCTGTGCGAGGCGGGCGGTAAGGTGTACGGTTTCGACCTGGCTGAGGACCCGTCCGGTACGTCCTGTCCTCCCCCCTTAAGCGCTGCGACGCAGACACGGTGACTCACACCGATGACGCTGCGATGCTCAGTCGACTTTAAGACCTGCCAGGAGTACGTCGACCGCCTCGACAACGGCGGCAAACTCAGCTACATCAGGGCTTCCGTTACCGACAAGGCGAGCGTCACCGCCGCGGTCGAGCACGTCAAGAACAAGGAGGGCAGGCTCGACGTCTGCCTTGCTGTGGCTGGCATAAACACAGACGAGATCCCGTGCCTGGAGTTCCCGGAGGACAAGTGGGACAAGGTGCGCTGCGTTTATACTCAGCGCTTTCTTGTCGCACTGCTCACCCTGCTTTCCGTCCTTCACAGGTCTTTGACGTCAACGTGTGCGTGTGGCCCTCCTTCGCTCGAGGAGCCGGTTGCTGAACTGTCCTTTGACCCCCTGGCAGCAAGGGCGCCTTCTTCACCTGCCAAGCCGCGGCCAAAGCGATGCAAGACACCTCGTGCGCAGGGTCCATCATCGCCATCGCCTCGATGAGCGGCACCGTCGTCAACAAGGGCCACCGATGGATCGCGTACAACGCGAGCAAGAGCGCCGTTCTGCAGTGCGTTACTCCGCTCCCACCTTGCTTCTTTGGGTCGCGTTGCGCGTCATCGTGTCTGACGACAACCGCCTCTCTCACGGTAGGATGGTGCGCTCGCTCGCTGCTGAGCTCGGCACGTCCGGCATCAGGGTCAACTCGATCTCGCCGGGACACATGCAGGTGCGCGCCCTGCCCGCGCTGCCTCGTGCCCTCTCCTCGTGCTGACCCAAAAGATCCCTGGACGGCCCGCAGACCAAGATGACGCTCCCGCTCATGGCGTCCGACCCGGCCCTGCGCGCAAAGTGGAACGCCAACCCGCTCGGCCGCATCGGCCTCCCGCACGAGATGCGCGGCGTGTGCGCGTGGCTCGCCAGTGGCGCAGCGAGCTTCTGCACCGGGTCCGACATCATCGTCTCGGGCGGGCACCAGATCTGTGCGTTCCCCCGTCACTCTCGCCTCCCCACCCCCCTCCCCGTTTCCCCCTCCCCACCCGCACTCTCACGCCGTGCTTTGACTGAGGCTCGCCGTCGTCTTCCTCCAACAGGGTGAGCGCCTGTGCGGCCGTGCCATCGAAGGCATCTCATCGTTGAGGCTTCATCTGCCCTCCTTCCTCTCCGGCCCTTCCCCCCCACCCCACCCAACTGTATCTCTTAGAATGCACCTCTCGCGCGTGCCCCGCACACCTTTGATCAAGTCGTGCAAGTACATGGCGCATCGCCCCTCCGTCCACTCCCCCCCCCCCCCCCTCGCCTAGAGCGAGATGAGCAGCGCCTCCTCTGGTTCGTCCTCGCGCCGCCCGTCCGCAAGCGGCGCGTCGGGCACGGCTGGGAAGGCGGTCGTCAAGGGCTGGGTGAGGGGCGCTTGGGGGAAGGGCTGGGCGTGCTGGTTGAGCCCGGGCGGGAAGAGCTGTTGAGGTTGAGGCTGAGGCGGGTGGGGCTGGGAAGGGGCGGAAGGGCCGGAGGGAAAGTAGGACGCGTGCTGCTGCGCGTCTGCGACCGGGAGCGAGTGCAGCGGCGGGCCTTGTGCAAGCGGCGGGTACGTCGCACCCTGCTGCTGCCCTGGTGCGCTCGGCTGCGCCGCCGGGGAGGAGCCGAGTGCGGGTGCGGACGCCGGCGCGGGCTCGGACTCGGGTTGTTCGGCCGCAGGGGCGACGTCCGGGTACGGCTGAACGGGGTACGACGGCGCCTCGTGCTTCTGCTGGTGCTGCTGGCTGGGTGTGGCCTGGTGTGGGGATGGTGCAGGAGGCTCGCTGGCCGGCGGGGCGTGCGCCTGGTGCGCCGTCGACGGCCAGGGCTCGCCCTGCTGCTGCAGCTGAGGGGGAAGGTGGCTCGCCGGCACAGTGGCGTACGGGTCGACGGGGGTCGAGGGCGGGATGGAAGGATACATGCCTTGCTCCTGATGGTGCTGTGGCGGGTAGGGAACCGACGACACAGCGCCGGGCGGGACGTGCGCGTCGTACGCCTGCTGCGTGGAGAGGTACGGGTGGGGGTACGCCTGCCCCTGCGTCGGATGCTGATACGACCCCCAGGGCGCCTGCTGCTGCTGCTGCTGCTGCTGCTGCTGCTGCTGCTGCTGTGGGGGTGGGGCATAGCGCGGGTCGTACACCCCGGCCTGAGCGTACGGGTTGCTCCATGGTTGAGGCGCCCCGTACGCCTGCTGCTGCTGGCGCCGCTGGTCCGCGAGCTGCGCCTGCGCGTCCGAGAGGTGCGTGTAGAGCTCGACGGCGCGGGCGAGCTTGGCCTCAAGCTCGAGCAGGGTGCCTGCGCGCATGGAAGAGGGAGCACGGGGAGCGTCAGCGCAACCGCGCAGCCCAGCCGAAGGAAGGGTGGAAGAGGGAGGGGGGGGGGGGGGAGAGCAAGAGACGGCTGGGAGGACGCACGGTGTCGGTGGCTGACGTCGGCCGTGCCGCCCCGCACCCGGCCGTCCACCACGCCCCTGGCGTGCCACTCGAGCTCGCCGACGGCCGGGAACCGGCCGAGGTCGCCGCCGGCGCGGGCGGCGAGCGCGACCGTCTGCGCGAACGTCAGCACCGCGTCCTCCTCGGCCGGCGGGAGCTCCCACGGGCGCGGGCCGACGGGCGGCGCGTGCCGGCGGGCCGAGGTGCTGCTGGGCGACGGCGACGGCGGCGGAGGGGCGGAAGGGAGGGACGACATCTCGCGCAGGGACGCCTCGATCGCAGCGCGCAGGTCGTCGTCCTCCTCTTCCTCCCCCGGCGTGCGGTCGAGCCCTCCCCCGCCGTGCTTGCGCGCGCCCGCGCCTGCTGCCGCCCGCAGCGGCGGCTCGGACCCGTACGCCGGCGCAGGGACGAACCCGGCCCGGGCAGCGGCGGCGCCGCTCGCGCCGGCCTCGGCGAGCGAGAGCGCGATCGCCCGCTGCAGGTCGGCGTCCTCCCTCCCGCCCTGGCCCCTGCGCACCTCGCGCTTGCCAGGCACGGCCGGCGCCTTGCTCGCCGGCGGCGGGGGCGGAGGGGCGTCCACCTTGACCTTGGCCTTCTTGTGCCAGCACCCGTCGCACACGCGCACGTCCTCGCCGACGCCGTACCACGGCAGCGGCATCGCGTGCCCGGAGCACAGCGCGTCGAACACGCGCCCGCAGTTGCGGCAGTGGTGCTTGCGGTTGGTGAAGGAGAACGGCGTGCGGCAGCGCTGGCAGACGGCCGAGTCTTGCCAGGCCGGGAGGGTCGACGTCGACGTGAAGGCCGACGAGGAGGACGGCAGGGACGCCGGTGGCGGTGGGAAGTCGACTGGTCCCGGCAGGACACGCGGCAGGAACGAGGCCGAGAGCAGAAGAAGCGTCAGTCCCAGGCCAGCTAGCGGGAGGAGGCGATCCCTCAAAACGAGCGAGCCCCGGACGCACCGGTCGGCCTGAGCGTCTCGTACGTCTCGCGCAGGTACGCGAACTCGTCCTTGGCGCCGAACGTCAGCGCCCACTGCTGGAACAGCTCGAGCGCGAGGTTGCGGACGTCGTGGTTGGGCTGCGGAGGGTGACGGGGGCGATCGATCGATCATCAGCACTGCAAGCGATGGGACGACCGGCATGGATGGGGGGAAGGGACGGCACCGCGGACCGGACGAGGCCGGCGAGGACGTCGACGTGCTCGCGCGTGCCGATCTCGGCCAGGAAGTGGTCGCCGCCGTTCTTGATGCACGAGTCGAGCAGCTGCGGGAGGGGCATGAGACCGCGAGAGGGAGAGGGAGAGGAGGCCAAGGGAGGAGGGATCGGAGCGCACGCAGCGGTCAGCGACGATGGAAAGGAGGGAAGCGAGCAGCGGGGGGGTGGGGCGAGGGAAAGCTCAGGGAGGGCGGACGCACGCGGAGGGCGAGCAGCTGGACGTTGGGGTTGCGGTCCTGGAGCTTGCGCTTGAGCGTCTGGGCCGCCTGCCGCGGCTGGACGAGCCTGGCCCGGACGAGGTCGGCGGCGTCAAAGTTGGCGGCGAGGTCGTGGGTGCCGGTGGGGATGAGAGGGGACGTCGCGCGGTCGACGGCGCTGTCGAAGGCGGACGGCGCGAAGAGCCAGGAGGCCATCGGAAGGGCAGGAGAAAGGGACGGGTGCGGGAGAGAGAGAGTAAGCACACGCGGCGGGGGGAGATGGCGACGGTTGAGCCCTCCGAGCGATCGAGCCGCGCGCGTGTGCCCAGCGGCGATGCGTCCTTGCGGCGAGCGATCAGTGATCATGAGGGGCACTTGCAGATGATTACGTACTCTCCCACAGCACGTCGCACCCAGCTCCCTGGACTTTACGTCCGCCTCTCGAAGGACCCGCGGCCCATGCCTCCCCGAGCTCAATTGAGCGACCCTGGCGCCGTCCTCTGCGAGATGCCTGCTCTCCGGCTGCGCCCACCCCCGCCCGGGCAGGCAGCTCAGCCGGTCAGGGTCGGCGCACCGAGCGACCCTTCACCCGCAAATTCGACCTCGCCCTATCGTCGTCGACCCTTCGTCCGATCGCGAGCCCATTTGGAGGAGGACGCGCCGTGATCGCAGATGTCGCGGGCAGCTGCTGCGAGCGACGGCCGCAGCCCAGATGGATGATAGTTGAAAGCCTTAGACAACCCCCTTGGCTCGGCCCAGGCAGCCTCCGCCGCCAGACGTCCTGCGCCCCTTCGCTCAGCCCTCAGCCATCCGTCCCACCAGATCGATCCTCTGGTCTGCCAAGCCTCCCCGCCCAGCCGCTCGTCGTCAAGTCGTTCCCTTCCACCCACCCCCCCTCCGCGCCGGCTCCTCGCCCCGAGCGGCAGTAGCTGTCTGTAGCAGCCCAGCCCTCCCGGCTCGCCGCCACCCCCCCCCCCCACCCTTCTTTCCTTTCCTGCCCGCAGCCCGCCATGCCGCTCGGAGTCGGCTTCTCGCACTCGAAGGCGCCGGTCAAGACGATCAGCGACATCCAGTTTGGGATCCTGTCGCCCGAGGAGATCGTGCGTCGCTTCCCTTCCTCCTTCCTTCCGCCGCTCGCGCGACAAGGGCTGGATCTCACCCATCCCGCCTTCTTTGCCTCCCTTCGTTTGCTGACCGCCTCGGCCGTGCCTCGCCTCGTACCCGAGTGCAGAAGGCCTACTCGGTCGCCGCCATCGAGCACCCCGAAGTCATCGACGAGTCGACCGGCCGGGCCAAGCGCCAAGGGCTGATGGACCCCAAGATGGGCACGATCGACCGCAACTTCAAGTGCGAGACGTGCGGCGAGGCCATGGCCGAGTGCCCGGGCCACTTTGGCCACATCGAGCTCGCCCGGCCCGTGTTCCACGTCGGTGAGTTCCCCCTCGGCGGGGGTGGATGGGAGGGTGCCAGCGGGAGGGAGGGAGGGAGGGAGGGAGGGCGCGTTGCTACAGGGTGGGACGGCCGCGGGCGACGGCCGGGGCGGTCTGACCGGTAGCAAGGGACGAGGCAGAGGCTAGAGAGAGGCTGCTCGAGGTCGGCCTGCCGAGTGGGGGCGACATGGGCTGCGCACTGGAGGGAATGGGGCGCTGACCCGGTGGATCGCTCGGCCTGGGCGTGCGTCGAACCCAAGGCTTCATCATCAAGGTCAAGAAGATCGTCGAGTGCATCTGTGTCCAGTGCGGCCGACTCAAGGTCGATGGCGTGCGTTCCTCCTCTTTCCCACCTTGGCTTTCCCTCGCCAGTCCGTTGACAGAGCTCGTGCATCCCCTCCCCCCCTCCCTCCCCCCTGCCGCCGCCATCCGCAGGAGGCGCCCGACATCCGCCAGATCGTCCGCCGCATCCCGGCCAAGGACCGGCTCAAGCACATCTGGGACAAGGCCAAGTCGGTGCCCGTCTGCGCGGCGGACGACCCGGCCAAGGACGAGGAGGGCGGGCCGGCGGCGGAGCCGCAGGGGATCCAGCACCACGGGTGCGGGCACGTGCAGCCCGCCGTGCGCAAGGAGGGGCTCAAGCTCTTCCTGGTGTACAAGAAGTCGAAGGAGGACGACGACGAGGTGCGTCCCCCTTTAGGTGGTCAGCTGCGGGTGGGCGTGCAGGGTGGGGTCGCTGATTCTGAGGCCTCGGTGCGTGGGCGGGATGTGTGCGACTGTAGGACATCAAGATGGCGCAGCCCGAGAAGCGCCAGTTCACGGCGTCCGAGGCGTACGCGCTCCTGCGCAAGATGACGTCGGCCGACCTGCGCATCATGGGCCTGTCGGAGGCGTACGCCCGGCCCGACTGGATGATCCTCACCGTCCTGCCGGTGCCGCCGCCGCCCGTCCGGCCGTCCATCTCGGTCGACGGCGGCGCGATGCGGTCCGAGGACGACCTGACGTACAAGCTCGCCGAGATCCTCAAGGCCAACGTCCAGCTGCGCACGCGCGAGCAGGAGGGCGCGCCGCCGCACATCATCGCCGAGTTCGAGCAGCTGCTGCAGTACCACATCGCGACGTACATGGACAACGACATCGCCGGCATCCCGCAGGCGATGCAGAAGTCGGGCCGGCCGGTCAAGGCCATCCGCGCGCGGCTCAAGGGCAAGGAGGGCCGGCTCCGGGGCAACCTCATGGGCAAGCGCGTCGACTTCTCGGCCCGCACCGTCATCACCGGCGACCCGAACCTGCAGCTCGACCAGGTCGGCGTGCCAAAGTCGATCGCCATGACGCTCACCTACCCCGAGCGAGGTGCGTCTCCCACCACTCCTTGTCCCTTGCCCCCCTTCTCAGACCGCCCTTCTCCCCTGCTGACCGAGGCGCGCCTTCGTCCCTCGCGCCGCACAGTGACGCCGTACAACATCCAGCAACTGCAGGAGCTCGTTGACCAGGGCCCCAACTTCCACCCGGGCGCGCGCTACGTCGTCCGCGACACGGGCGAGCGCATCGACCTGCGCTACAACAAGGAGCGCGCCGTCTCGCTCCAGTACGGGTGGATCGTCGAGCGCCACCTCAGGGACGGCGAGTGCGTCCACCTCCTCCACATCTCCCCCCCTTCTGCTTTCTCGCATTTGGCTCTTCCCTTTCGCTCCTACGCTGACCGCAACGTACTCTTCGCAGCTTCGTCCTGTTCAACCGCCAGCCGTCGCTCCACAAGATGTCGATGATGTGCCACCGCGTCAAGGTCATGCCGTACTCGACCTTCCGCCTCAACCTCTCGGTGTGCGTCGCCCTTCCCCCCCCCTCGAGCGGGACAAGAACGAGGGAAGACTGACTTTCTACATCACCGCATGGCAGCACGTCGCCGTACAACGCTGACTTCGACGGAGACGAGATGAACCTCCAGTGCGTCCGCTCCCTTCCTCCTGAGCGCGATAGGACGCGGACGCTGACATCCCGCGCACTGTGTTCCTACTCCCCACAGCGTGCCGCAGTCTGAGGAGACGCGGGCGGAGCTGAGCCAGATCGCATGGGTCCCTCGCCAGGTAAAGCCCCTCTCGCAACCTCGTCTTTCATCCGCCCCGCGATGAAAGCGAGACTGAGCACGGCCCTGGCTTGCTCGTCCCCCCCCCCCCTTCCTTTTGCGTTACCTCTTCTGCGGCGCGCGTGTGCTCCGCGCTCCGCTTGAAACAGATCATCTCGCCCCAGGCCAACAAGCCCGTCATGGGCATCGTCCAGGACACGCTGCTCGGCATCCGGCGGTTCACCATGCGCGACACGTTCCTCGAGTGGCAGCAGGTGCAGAACATCCTGCTGTGGCTGCCCGGCTGGGACGGCCAGGTGCCGACGCCGGCCATCATCAAGCCCAAGCCGCTGTGGACGGGCAAGCAGCTGCTGACGATGACGCTCCCGAAGGGGATCAACATCGCCAAGCGGGCCGAGGTGCCGTCGCCGATCCACCCGGAGGACGAGGAGGTCATCGTCGAGAATGGCGAGCTCCTGTGCGGCATCGTCGTCAAGAAGATGGCCGGCGCGAGCGCCAACGGCTTCATCGACGTCATCTTCCGCGAGAAGGGGCCCGAGGCCGCCCGCGACTGGATCTCGACCGTCCAGCTCATCGTCAACTACTTCCTCTGGCACTGCGGCTTCTCGGTCGGCATCGGAGACACGGTCGCCGGCGAGCAGGTCATGGGCCAGATCTCGAAGCGGCTGACCGAGGCCAAGGCCGACGTGCTGCAGCTCATCAAGGACGGCGCGCAGGACGCCATCAAGCGCCAGCCGGGCATGACGATCCGCGAGACGTTCGAGGCGCAGGCGACCAAGATCCTGAACGAGGCGCGCGACTTCGCCGGCAAGGTCGGCCAGCGCAACCTGTCGCAGGAAAACAACGTCAAGCAGATGGTCATCTCGGGCTCCAAGGGCTCGTTCATCAACATCTCGCAGATGTCGGCCCTCGTCGGCCAGCAGATCGTCGAGGGAAAGCGTATCCCGTTCGGCTTCCGCCACCGTGCACTCGTGCGTCGCCTGCTGCTCTCTCCCTCATCAACCGCTGCTGACGCTTCGTCCGCGGGCCCATCTTGTCGCAGCCCCACTTCTCCAAGGACGACTACGGCACCGAGTCGCGCGGCTTCGTCGAGAACTCGTACCTGCGCGGCCTGACGCCGACCGAGTTCTTCTTCCACGCGATGGGAGGCCGCGAGGGTCTGATCGACACGGCCATCAAGACGGCCGAGACGGGCTACATCCAGCGCCGACTCGTCAAGGCGCTCGAGGACGTCAAGGTCTGCTACGACGGCACCGTCCGCAATGCCAGCGGCGACATCCTCCAGTTCGTCTACGGCGAGGACGGCATGGATGCCGCGTTCATGGAGAACCAAACGCTGCACGGGAACCGGCTCGACGACCAGGCGTACCAGGACAAGTACCGCGTCGACCTGCTCGACTCGCGCTTCAAGCTGCCGCCGGGCACGCTCCAGGCCGGGCTCGACGTCTCGTCCAACGAGCTCCAGCACGCGCTCGACGTCGAGTGGGACACGCTGCTCGAGGACCGCCGGCTGCTGCGCAGGTTTATCATGAAGGACAACGTGTCGTCCCTGCCGCTGCCGGTCAACATCAGCCGCATCATCCAGAACGGCCAGCAGATCTTCCACCTCGACCGGCGCAAGCCGTCCGACCTCGAGCCGCGCTACATCGTCGACCGCGTGCGCGCGCTCGCCGACCGGCTCGTCGTCATCCACGGCGGCGACTCGCTCGCGCGCGAGGCGCAGGAGAACGCGACGCTGCTGTTCAAGATCCTGCTGCGGTCCAACCTGGCGACGCGCGTCGTCCTCGTCGAGCACCGGCTCAACCGCGAGACCTTCGACTGGGTCTGCGGCGAGGTCGAGGCCAAGTTCAACCAGTCGCTCGTCAACCCGGGCGAGATGTGCGGCGTCCTCGCGGCCCAGTCGATCGGAGAGCCCGCGACGCAGATGACGCTCAACACGTTCCACTACGCCGGTGTCTCGTCCAAGAACGTCACGCTCGGAGTCCCGCGCCTCAAGGAGGTCATGAACGTCGCGACCAACATCAAGACGCCGTCGCTCCAGGTGTTCCTCACGCCCGAGTTCCGCGAGAGCATCGAGACGGCCAAGGCGGTGCAGACGGACCTCGAGCACGCTACCCTCCGCACCGTCACCGCCGCCGTCGAGATCATCTTCGACCCCAACCCGCAGGAGACGGTCGTCGAGGACGACAAGGAGTTCGTCGAGGGCTTCTTTGCGATGCCCGACGAGGGCACCGAGGAGAAGCTCGAGCGCATGTCGCCCTGGGTGCTCCGCCTCGAGCTCGACCGAGCCAAGATGCTCGACAAGTCGCTCGAGATCGACTTTGTCGCCGGCAAGATCTCGGAGAAGTTCCAGGACGACCTGCACGTCATCTACTCGGATCAGAACTCGGAGAAGCTCATCATCCGCTGCCGCACGATCGCCGAGGCGGGCGAGAAGGAGGACCCCGAGATCCAGGCCAACGAAGACATGTTCCTCCAGAAGCTCGAGGTCGAGCTGCTCGACAAGATCAACCTGCGCGGTATCGAGGGCATCCAGCGTGTCTTCATGACCAACAACGACGAGAAGCTTCAGGTCGTGTCGGAGCGCGGCCAATGGGAGAAGGTCAAGGAGTGGTACCTCGAGACCGACGGTTCCAACTTCAAGCGCGTGCTTGCGGTCGAGGGTGTCGATGCCGTCCGCACTTATTCGAACAACTGCGTCGAGATCTACGACACGCTCGGCGTTGAGGCCGGTCGCGCCGCGCTCTACTCGGAGCTGCACCTCGTCATCTCGTTCGGCGGTTCCTACGTCAACTACCGCCACCTGTCGCTCTTGTGCGACCTCATGACGCAGCGCGGGAGACTCATGTCGATCACCCGGCACGGCATCAACCGCACGGACGCCGGTGCGCTCTCGCGCTGCTCGTTCGAGGAGACGGTGGAGATCCTGATGGAGGCCGCCGCCGTCGGCGACCGCGACGACTGCGAGGGCGTCGCCGAGAACGTCCTGCTCGGCCAGGTCGCCCACATGGGCACCGGCGCGTTCGACGTCTCGCTCGACTTTGACATGCTCAAGGACGTCGTCGTCGACCACCGCCTGCCCGTCGCCGCGCTCATGGCTGCCCAGCAGGGCGGCATGACGCCTGGCGGTCCGAGCGCCGGAGGCATGACACCGTACGAGGACAAGGGTGGCCAGGTGCGTTCCCCCGTCTTCAGTCAGACATTTGGCGCTTTCGCTGACCTTCTTGTTGGTGATGGCGCGCACAGCAACTCGGCAACATCACCGACGACGGTGCGTTCTCGCCCATCGTCCACGGCGGTGCCGATGAGGCGTCGTCGTTCGAGTACATGGGCTACGGCCAGAGCCCCATGGCTGGCGGCATGGGCGGCATGAGCCCAGCGGGACAGGGCTACTCGCCTTCGTGCGTCCCTTACGTCTTTATTTGTTGGTCTGAATGCCGCGGCTGACTTGCATTGCTTGTTCGACTGCAGCTCGCCGTCCTACTCGCCGACATCGCCGCTCATGATGAACACGACGAGCCCCTTCCATTCGGGCGCGTCACCCTTCTCGCCGTTCGGTCGCGCAGGCTCGGCCAGCTCGCCGCTGTACTCGCCGGCGTCGCCCAGCTTCAGCCCCGCGTCCCCGAGCTTCAGCCCTGCGTCGCCCAGCTTCTCGCCAGCGTCGCCGAGCTTCAGCCCCGCGTCGCCCAGCTTCAGTCCCGCGTCACCGAGCTTCAGTCCTGCGTCGCCGAGCTTCTCGCCCGCGTCGCCGAGCTTCAGTCCGGCTTCGCCGAGCTACAGCCCTGCTTCGCCCCGGTACTCGCCCGCAAGCCCGCAGTTCGCGAGCGCCTCGCCGTCGTACTCGCCAGCGTCGCCGGCCTACTCGCCGACCTCGCCGCGGTACTCGCCGACGTCGCCCGCCGCGCGCATGTCCCCCGCGTCGCCGTCGTACTCGCCCACGTCTCCGACGTACTCGCCGACATCGCCGACGTACTCGCCGACGTCGCCGACGTACTCGCCCGCCTCGCCCGCCTTCTCACCGACGAGCCCAAGCTACAGCCCGACGTCGCCGACGTTCGCGCCGACGTCTCCCAACGCGGCGGCCTCTGGCTCGCAGCCGAGCTGGAAGAAGGCCGCCGGCAGCGGCGCTGCTGCCTCGCCGAGCTGGAAGAAGTGAGGGGGAGGACGACCTGCCGACGGCGAACAACATGTACCTTTTTTAGAAAGCGCGCGTGTACGAATGATCTTGCCAACAATAAACAGAGGGAGTTCGCAGGAAGGGATGGGCGCTGATAGACATATGCCATTGGCCGATGGCATCTTAGAAGCCGAGGAACCCGTTGCCTCCCTTCCAGCGTCCGACCTCCGGCCTGCCGGCACGCGCCTCAGGTTTCACCTCCTCCGCCAGCGGTGGCTGGACCGCCCCTGGTGCAGGCCAAACGGGCCACAGCTTGTCGACTGCTGCTTCAAGATCGCGCTCGGCCTTGAGGAAGGCCGTTTGGAGCTCGACGCCGGCTGCGCGGTGCGTGAGGGACGCGGTGAGCGAGTAGTCGAGCACCGGGGTGGCATCCGCTGAGAGTTGAGCCGGTAAAGCATGTGTCAGCAAGTTCAGCCGAGAGGCGACGAGAGCCGGGGAGACGGGCGACGCACAGACCATGCCCCGGAAGCGGTCGACGAGGCGAGCAAACGAGCCGAGGAGATAGGTCTCCTCATCGACCGTGCCCTTGCGCCCGGCGGCAGCCTTGCGCGCGTTCTTGCGCTTCGCCTTCGACGTCGCGTTAGTCGTCCTATCGCGGGGGCGAGCGTCAGTTCCAGTGCTCCTCACGTCAGCGAAGGGCGATGATAGAGGGAGGACACACTTGGTCATGCCGGTGAAGCGCGTCAGCACCGTCGACGCTGCGTTGGTGTAACGCGTGAACTCAGTCGCGCCCGTCGCGTCCGTCATGACGTCGATGTTCTCGAGCGCGGGGTCGTCGCGCATGAAGAACTGGTCGGGCTGCTCGTCCTTGAGACGGGCGAGCTCGTCGAGCCGCGCAAGCTGCTTGTCGGCCTGCTCGGTGAGCTCGGCGAGGTCCTCGAGGATGTTGGACTGCGTGTGGAGGAGCGACGGGTGGATGACCGACTCCACGAGCGAAGGCTGGTCGTACAGCGCCGTCTGACAAGTCGAGCAGCCCAGGCAAGTATCAGTGCCTGAAGCAGAGCACAAAAGCAGCGAGAGACGCACGACCCGGAACGCCTCTGCGTAGTCGCGCCCCTGGCAGAAGGTGGAGACGGCCTCCTCCGTCTGGTCCTTGCCGTAGTCGAGCAGCACGCGCCCGGCCTCGCCGTACCTCGCGCGGGATGACAGGTCGTCTAGGACCGGCCAGATCGCACGTCAGCACCCAGGCTGAGGAAGGCGGGGAGCAAGGAGCAGACGCACTCGCTATCCGCTGCACGAGAGCCTGCATCTCGTCCTCGGGCAGCTTCTCAAGCTTGGCGAGCGTAAAGAGCTCGCGCCATGCGTGCGCCTTGTCGTACGACTTGAGCGCGCGCGCACGGTTACCGGCCATCGTGAACGCTGCGAACAAAAGTTCCCAGTCAGCAAGAGCAACGAGGAGCGCACGAGAAGGGGATGGAACGCACCAAGGGCGGCGTCGTTGAAGTTGCGAGCGTAGTACAGATGGTCGCCGTAGATCTCGTAGATCTGCTTGAGCTCGTCCTCCTCGTCGGCCCAGATCGTCAACGCTTGGCGGTACAGGTCGTGCTTCTCGATGTAGTCCGTTGCCTCCTCGAAGTGGGCCTTGCCGGCCAAGTGCAGGTTCTCAAGCGCCTTTGAGTAACGCTCGAGGTGGTCGTCGATCTTGAACCGCTGGTAGTACTTGTCGAGCGCCTTAAGCTCCTTGAGGAACGGCAGGTACTCGCGAGGATCCTACGGGGGTCATGAGGTGGTTAGCGACGCGCAAACAGCAAGATAAAGGTGAGGACGCACCTTCTGCGAGAATTGGGCGATCATGAGGACGAGGCCGAAGTCGTACATGCCGAGCGCAACGTCGAAGAGCCGGTTGACGTCCGTGAGGAAGATGACGTACTTGATGGCGTCCTCGACGACCTTCGGGTGTTGACCTGTGGTGACGCACTCGCAGAGGGTCAGCGGGATGGAGCTGAGAGCAGGGTAGGCCGAGCGACGACGCACCCTTGAGCCGGTGCAGCATCCTGAGCGCCTCCTCGTGGTCCGGCGGCGTCTTGACGACGTGGGCCGTCAGGATCGAGTCGACGTACTTGATCATGTCGACCTTCTCGAGCTCGCGCATCACGGCGTCGCAGATGCGGTTGACCTTTCCGGGCGCGTCGAACGAGCTCGTGCTGGCGGCGGGCTGGCCGGGAGGGGGGTACATCGACCGGCTGACGTCCTCGTTCTTGAGCCCACCGAGGAGCAGGTTGACGTGGTCGACCGCAGCCACCTGCGCGAGCACGGTCGGTAGGTCGCGCATGAAAGCCGCGGGGTTGTGGTCGTGCAGGATGTTGAGGTCGATCCGGTGCTTGCGGCACGTGATGAACGCATCGCGGTAGCGGCCGCTGCATGTGGTCAGGCATCTGGTCAGCAAGAGCCGCAGAAGGGGAAGAAGAGGCAACGCGCTCACGCGTCGAGGTCGCGCCGGACTCCAGCGAGGACGAGCGGGCGCGGGTAGATCGTCTCAAGGTTGCCTCTCGGCATCTGCAGCACGAGCGCCATCGTCGTCGACACGACGGTGACGATGATCGACCCGCGCTCAACACGACGTGCCTCCCATGTCTTCTCAAACTCCGAGACGATGTACCCGCCGTCGAGGACGCGGAGGACGACGGCAAGCGGCGCGTACTTGGACTCGTGTGTCGCTGTCGTGTAGATGAGGAAGTCGGCCGAGAGCGTGAAGGACGTGCAGTCGCCTGCGATCTGGTAGAGCTCTTGCGAGGTTGCGGAGAGGGCGAAGAGCTTGCCGAGCGGCGAGAGGGCAACGAGGAAGGGGACGTCGTTGAACGTCGCCGACTTGATGTACGGGCAGAAGGTCGGGAGCGACGACGGCAGCGGCTCCAGCTCGTCCTCGGGGCTCTTGACTGCAAGCAGACCGGAGCTGAGGTCAATGGTGGTCGAAAGGTGAAGAGCAGGGAATGAGACGCACAGAACAGCAGGTCGCCCTGCCTCGACTGGAACACGAACCCCCCGAGCGCCGCCGAGATGCTCGCCCTCCCCGTGCTAGGCAGCGCGATCTGCTCCCAATCGCCGTCCTTCACCTGCTCGCCACCTTCGCGCACGGCTTTGCTCGGCACGCGCGCGAACCACAGCGCGTCGCTCTCGGCGGCCGTGTCCCATCCGAGCACGACCACCTCCTCGTCCCCTCCGGCTTCCGCCGTGCGCAGCGCAACCTGCCGAGGGCACATGTTCGCGCTCAGCGGAAGGACGACAGCGTCAGTGTACGACTGGTTGCGGCCCGGCTGCGCACGGTCGAGCTTCGTGGCCACGCGCCGGACGTGCACCTCGCTGCCGAAGAGCAGGGCGAACGCCTCGCCTTGCTCCGGCTCAGCATTCACGGGCGCCAGCAACGGAGGGGCGAACGCGACGTGGATCGGCGGCTGGATCGGCCGCTGCGCAAGGGGCGTCGCGAGCTTCGTCGCCGACATGGGCGGCGGCACGTTCTGCGTCCTGAACGGCGTGACGAGCAGGTCCTTCCCGTCGACGACGGCCACCACGCCCGTGTCGCTCGGCGCGCGGCCAAGCGAGGCGTACGTGTCCCAGCTGAAGGCGCGCATCTCGAGTGCCGTAGATGTGAGGACCGCGAGCTCGAACGGCTTCTCGGGGTGCCAGGCGACGGCGACAAACTCGGAGGCGGTGGACGAGAGGGGGGTAAGTTCCTGCTTGAGGTACCAGTGATAGTTGTTGCGCGTCCAGATCTGGACTGTAGCCGGGCGGGAAAAGTAGCGTCAGCACGGCAAAGTGGCAGGGGCAAGAGCTGCGCACGCACCGATGTCCCCCGCGGCGTTGTCGCGCCTCAGCCAAACCGCCAGCAACGACGAGTCGGCGTTCCAGCACAGCTCCTGCACGCGGTACTCCCAGCCCCAGCTCAGCCGTCCGTCCACCTCCTTCCCCACGTCGGCCTTGACCGGGCCCGCACCCTCGCGCAGCTCAAACTCGCCGTGCCTGAGCCCGTTGCGCTCGAAGAACACGACGTCGTGCCGGCCCTCGCGGCCCTCGCCCGCGCCCTCGAACGTGCCGAACCGCTGGGTGGACGCGATGAGCTCGCCGGACGGCCGCCAGGCGAGCTGGTGCTCGAGCCCGACGACGGGCTCCGACGTCGACTGCAGCTCGGCCTGGCGCGAGTACGTGCGCACGACGCGGCGGGTCGCGTTGGACGACGAGGAAGGGGAGGAGAGGTCGAGCGATGACACGGCAAAGTGCGCGCCGTCGCCGCGCCACGAGATGCGCGGCGCGTGGTCGTCGTCCGGCGTCGACGACGTCTTCTCGCTCGAGATCGTTTGCGTCGTCGGCGCCTGGGCGGCTGTCTTGCCCGCCGAACCGTGGAACTGCGTCTGCTTGGACCCCCAGCCGACGTTGATGTACTTGTCTGCGTAAGCATCGCAGGTCAAGTGTGAGCGGCCGCTGGAGCGCGCAAGCAGGGTAGGAAGCGGGCGCACCCTCGCCAAAGTCTTCGCTACGCAGCTTCGTATCCTTGAGTACCTCAAAGTCCTTCGTCATCTCGAGCAACATGTCGTCGCCTGCAGCATGAGAGCTGAGATCAGCACTAGGCACGCAGGACATCGACAGCGAAGCGAGCGCACCCGTGATCAGGATGAGCAGCTCCTCGTCCGGACTCCACTCGGCAGCCTTGATCCCCGCGTCGACCATGCCGACGACCTCGACCTGCAGACGATCGCGACCCGACAAGGAACGCAAGCTCAGCCAACGGACGGAGCAAGCAGCATCCCGACACGCAGTCGCGCACTCACGACGGGCTCCGCGTCGCTCCCGCCGCTCAGGTCGATGGTCGTGATGTCGCCGCCGGCGAGAATGACGCACAGAACCTGGCTCTCGGTCAGATAGCGCAGGCTGAGGACATGCTTGCGCCGCGTCGGGTGGCGCGGGACAAAGTGAGGCGAGCTGGACGAAGGGAACGAGGTGACCTGCGCGCACGCGCGCGCGGCGCGGAGTCGGGTGTGCGAGCGTCAGCGACGTGACCTCTCGATGGGCGGCAGGAGGCGACAGGGGAGGGTGAAAGCAGAGCTGTACGCACCAGCCGGACCTGCTCCTGCCTGTGGCCGGTGACCTCGTAGAGCTCGAGCGAGCACCCGCCGCCGAGGACGTCGTCGTCGCTCTCGGCCGCGACGAAGACGGCGCCGTTGTCCGGGTTGAAGGCGAGGGCGGCGGCGGTGCGCCGGGGCGGGCCCGGCGGGAGGCTAGCGCCGAGGGAGGAGAGGCCGGCGAGCGAGCGCATGGCGTGTAGCGTCGATGCCCCTGTGGCTGACTGGCTGGGCTGGATGCGTCGATGCGCTTGTGGCTAGCTGGCTGGCTGGATATGCCCGTCGCCCGTCCGCCGCCGCCCTTCTGGATTTTCCTCCCGCCCAGATTTCAGCCGCACCCTCCGACCTCGACGACGACGCACACCTCTTCCTCCGCCTCCCCTCCCCTCGACTATGGCCGGCAAGCAGGCCCGCCTCCGCGCAAAGGAGCGCCGCAAGCACAAGCCCTACGACAAAAAGCACGCCGCGCCCGCCCTCGGCCAGCCCTCGTCGGCGTTGGACGACGCCGCCGAGGACGCGGGCAAGGACGACGACGAGCTGGAGCTCGAGGCGCTGCTGTTTGGCAAGAAGAAGAAGGGCGCGAGGAAGGCCGCGGTCGTGCTCCCTGGGGCAGGCGGTGTGTCGGACGAGCCGGTGGAGGAGGACACGGCGCTGGGCCACCTGGCCGACCAGGAGGTGCGCGTGCCCTGCTCTCGACTTCAGGTCAGCTCGTCGCTGACCTCCTTGTCGTTCTCCCTGCAGCTCTTTTTCATGGACACGCCGGAAGCCGGCCCGTCAGGCAGCACATACGCCGCGCTGGAGGAGGACTTTGAGCTGTCGGACGACGAGGAGGACGCGCTTCACGACTCCTCCCCCGGCTCCGACTCCGACTCTGATGACGACGACAGCTCGAGCAGCGCCTCGTCCCTCTCCGCGGAGGATGTTGAGCCGAGTGCGAAAGCGCAGGGCAAGAAGCCTGCGTGGACCGACCCGGACGACGGCGCGGTCGAGGTCGACATCGCCGGCGACTCGCGCCTGCGCAAGCTGCGCAGGACGGCGGATGAGGAGATGGTTGGTGGACGCGACTACGAGAGCCGGCTGCGTGCGCAGTGCGTCAACGTCTCCTGCTTCTGCCGTTTACCCCATGTTGACGCGCTTCGTCTCTCCTGCTCAGGTTCGAGGCGCTCAACCCGCGGCCGGCATGGGCGACCGTCACCCGCCCCCCCGCATCAGCGCTCGACGCCCTCCTCTCCTCGTCGACGCCCTTCCTCGCGCGCAAGGGCCGCGCAGGCGTCATCCCAAGCGGGCAAATTGATATTGAGCGCGTGCGTGACGTCAACGGCGGGGAGGCGGGCGTCAAGGCGCTTGCCTGGGCGCCGCGGGCGGGCGACGCGGAGGGGCAGAGGGACATTCTCGCGGTGGCTGGCGGCGACCGACGTGTCAGGATCTTCAACGTGCGTTGCTCTTGCCTTTTTGTTTTGCCAGCTGCCGCAGATGTCACTGAACGAGCGTTCGTCATACAGATCGACGGCCCGACCAACTCTCTTCTGCTCACGATGCACCTCCCCGCGCTTCCCATTTCAACCCTGACCTTCCACCCGTCGCGCACGCACATCCTCCTCACCGGCTCGCGGCCGTACCTCCAAATTCTGTCGCTCGCGACGTCCACGTCTGCGCGGTTCCCGATCCTCCCGCCCAACTCGCCCGTCCCCCCGCCCAAGTCGCTCGCGGCCGTCGCGTTCTCTCCGCGGGGGGACGTGCTCGCATGCGCGGGCGGAGGAGGCACGACGTACCTGCTCGCGTGGTCGGAGGGCGGGCCGCAGGGCCTGATCGGGACGCTCAAGACGCCAGCGGGGAGCGGGAAGGGCGGCGCGGGCGTCGAGGGTCTTTACTGGGCCAAGGGCGGGGATGAGCTCTGGACGATGGGCGGCAACGGAGGGGAGGTGACCGTGTGGAACGTCGCGCAGCGCAAGTGCGTCGCGCGCTGGAGGGATCAGAGCAATGGCGGCCCGGCGGGCTGGGGCGAGTGGGGGGCGCGCATCCTTGCCGGCAACGAAGAGAAGGCGACCACTGCCGTCGGGTACGTCTCTCCCGAAAATTCACATCCGGGGTTGATATTGACCACCCTTGAGCGCCGCTCGCAGCTCGTCGACGGGTATCATTTCGCTCTACGCGCGCTCGCAGGCGACGTCCCTTACTGGCGAGTCGCTCGCCGACAGCACGCGCCCTCCCAAGCACCTCAAGTCGTTCGACACCATCACGACGCCGATCAGCACGCTCTGCTACAACCCGGACGGGCAGATCCTGGTGGCCGCGTCGCGCGACAAGCGCGACTGCCTCAAGCTGTACCACACCGACAGCCTGACGACGTTCCAGAACTGGCCGACGCAGCACACGCCGCTCGGGCACGTGACGGCCGCCGGCTGGAGCCCGTCGAGCGAGTACCTCGCGTTGGGCAACTCGAGAGGCCGCGTGCTGCTTTACCGCGTCAAGGCGTACGCCGGCTTCTAGTGATTCGCATGGTCCTTTGCAAACTCCAGCTCTGATCCTCCCTGCAAGTTGCATGCATGACGCGGCGGCATGTCCTACTCCCACTTGACCCATTCGTCGACGATCTCCCACCCGCTTCCCTCCTGCGCCTTCATCAGCGCCAGCATCTCCTCGTACCGGTCCCACCAGAGCCCATGCAGGAGCTGCGTGCTCGCGTCCGCCGACTGGGCCGACGGCTTGTGGCGCGGCGCCTGCCAGGGCTTGTCGAGGCTAGAACGGCAGGGCGACAAGCGTCAGCACTCGCTAGCGGAAAGGGACGGGGGAGGGGGGAAAGCAGCGCACATGTAGTGAATGTTGCGGACGTCCTCGTCCCGCCAGATCGAAGGGTGGATGATGCGCAGCGTCTTGAGCGCGTTGTACACGTACGGTACGGGCGTCCAGCGGCCCTTGAAGAACCTGGCTCGTTCGCCGCCGGCTCAGGGTTAGCCCGCTTCACGAGGCTGAGGTAAGGGGGCACGGGCAAGGGGACGCACGCTGCATACAGGTCCTGGTCCGCGAACGAGAAGGTCGAGATGAGCGGGCTCGTCCGCAGGAACACGACGATCTGCTCGAACAGCGCTTTTGAGGGAGTGAGGATGATGAGCCCGCCGTTGATGAGCCCGTGCCCGCGCGGTGCGTCGGGCTTAATCTCTAACGGCGGGTGCGAGAGGGCGGACGGGAGCGACATCGACGTGTAGGCGCAGTTTGCCGGGATCCTGTTGCGCGAGATGTTTACTTCAACAGCCGGCACGAGCAGCGAGAGAAATTCACGCACCAGTCTTTAGGGTAGTGCGCCAGCTTGCGCGGGTTGCAGGTGCAGGCGTGCGTGCCGGCCACCCAGTCCGCGCCTGGCAGCGGAAGCGTGAAGAGGTCGTCCATGTTCCTAAAGAGCGACCGAGTCATGCAGGTCAATACTGCAAGCAATTTTGTGCAAGCGAGACGACGTACTTCTGGATAAGCATATCGCAGTCGAGGGTGATGATGCGCTGTAGGGTTGAGATAAGGAGATGCGCTTCAAAACGCGTGCTGCGCTGGGCGACGCGAAGGATCACGCACATCGTACTCCGTCCACTCGAACGCGCTGACAGAAGGAGCGTTCCATAAGGTCAGCTCTACCTCCTCTCGCTTGCATTTCGGCCTGGAAGCGGCGGAGGACGTACCGGAACTTGGTCCAGGCTGCGGACAGCGCAGACACGAGAGAGGTCAACAGTAGCACCGAGCAAGACAGCCTAAACCAAGAAAGGCCAAACGCACTGTCCATGAACCGCAGGTCGTGCTCGTTGAGCTCGTGCGTGCCCTCGGTCGGCAGCAGGCTCTCGACCTCCTTCATCAGGATCCCCGCCTTCTCGCACACGTTGCGGGCCTCGGCCGGGAACGGCTTGGTTATCATCGCGACGAGCGGGTATTTCGACGGCGGCGAAGTCGTCCGCAGGGCATGGTTGACGACGAGAAGGCCTTGTCTGCGCATCCGAGCGATGCAAGGGAGCGTCAGCAGGCAAGACGAGGCGAAGCGAGGAGCAAGGCAGCCTCAGAGGCGAGCGCGCGTAGCTGCGTGAAGGCGCACAGGTAGGAGGACTTGGTGCAGAGAGCGACCCAGGCACACTTGGCTTCGGCGGAAGGCGCGGACATGACGGGCAGCTACAAAGGGCTTCGCGTCTGGGCTTCGGACAGTGGAAGGGAGGTCGAGGGAAGCGGACGGACAGGCGGCTGGTCGTTTTCTCATCGCTCGACGCCGATCTCGCAAGACTCCGATCCTCCGC
Organism: Cystofilobasidium ferigula; assembly: GCA_014825675.1. Taxonomy (NCBI): domain Eukaryota; kingdom Fungi; phylum Basidiomycota; class Tremellomycetes; order Cystofilobasidiales; family Cystofilobasidiaceae; genus Cystofilobasidium; species Cystofilobasidium ferigula. Next base: position 26,989 of record MVAM01000016.1, read on the forward strand.
CGGGCGACGTCGGTGGCAGCACTTGCTCATCAAGGGCATCTATCAACAATAGATGCGACAAAGAGACGGCGCTTGCGTAGTCGCGTATCGCGGCGTGATGATGCAGCACCCAAGGTGATGTTGGCAGCGCGTCTCTGGAGGGACGTCGGTTGCGCAGCGGCTACACCAACGCAGTCGCCTTCCGATGTCCCTGCACCCAATCAGCCGCCGCCTTGAGCGTCAGTCGCAGGTGCACAGGCCGGGCTTGAGCAATGTGTGCAGCGGCGAGCACTCTGCAAAGAGGAGACGCGCGCACAGCAAGTCAGAATCGGGCCCTCTCGCGCGCACCAGACCAATCTGGACGCACCTTACGACGCGACCGCCAGCGGACATCATTCACGCCTCCGCTTCGCTGAAGGCGCGCCGTCGCTCCTCTCTGTGCAGCCTCTCCATCTTCCGCCGCCTGCGCTCCTCGTCCGACCCAGGGTACTCGCCCTCCCCAATGCCTCCTGCCGCGCCGAATCCAACGCCTGCGCTCCCTGCCATACGCGACATTACCGGCTGGTGGACGAGGTCGAGCTGTGGAATAACGCGCTGCGAGTGCCGAAGACGCGAGTTGGAAGCGCTCGGGCCGGTCGGAGGTGATGGGGCGGGCTCGAGGACCGCTTGGCGGTCGAGCGGAAAGAGGATGCGGGAGACGCGCGAGTGCAGGAGCGTTATAGGCAGCTGTAATTGTAAAGGGCGCATGTCAGCCGATCTCATCCGAGTGCAAGGAGCTTGAGAGAGGACGAGGCGCACAGGACCGTACATCCGCGAGTCCTTCGACTCCTTCTCGTTGTCCCCCTCGACCCAGACCTGCCCCCTCTCAAGCTTGACAAACCGTTCTGGATACGGGTAGGCGGCTTGTATGACGTCGCCCTGCGTGTCGAAGCGGCGCGACAGTCAGCTTGACTGCGCCGATGGCCCGGTGCATGATGCTGCTAGTGCGCAGGGGCTCAAGGGGCAAGGTCGAGGCACACCTCGACCCCAATGATGCGCTTCACGGTCAGGCGCCGCTGATTCGACGTCGGTGACCTGCATAGCTCACACAGCCAGTCAGCGCCGGTACCTCTGGAAGCGTCCCTCCGGCAGAACGCCGCACCAGAGCGTGACGACGTCGCCCCTCGCCCACGGCTTGCCCCACGTTCGGTGCCACTTGTCGAGCAGGATCCAGTCGCGCACGCGCGACTCGCCCCAGTTCGGGTTCAAAGTCGGCTGCAATCAAGCAGCTGTCAGCCTGGCGGGGGCAATGGAGAAGTAGGAGCAAGGACAGACCGTCATACTCGCTCCTTCGACCGAGACGATCTCGAAGGTCAGGTCGGTCGCGAACAGCGCGACGGGCACCCTGTCACAAACGAGACGGTATTCAGCACGGGAAATCGACCCGTCTGACAGAGCGTTCCTGAGCTGACCAGCACAATATCTTGCTGCGAGCGATGGCCGAGGAGGTGTGGTCAGCCATGTCGCTCAGCCCACGCAGCGAAGCACGAAGGAAGCTCACAAGAGCTCGCGCCGGCCCGGAAAGGGCAAGCGGCGCGGTACCGGAAGCCCGTTTGCCATTGGTTTGGCGATATCCGGTGAGTTGCGAGCTGGCAGGGGCTGCGAGAGGAGCTGCAGACGGATGGCAGGGTTGAGGAAGGTCGTGCGGCGCGGTTCTGCGCCCCGTCTCCCCTTGCTCCTCAGAGACGTGCTTGCCCGGTGCACTCGATCTCCACGAGGATCACGATGCGCTCAGGCAGTACTCCAAATTTCTTGCTCTCTCTACCATCTCGCAGACCACCGCCGCGGTCGAGGAGGCCGCTCTTGCAGTCGATGACGCGCGGGAGGTTGAAACGTGATGGATACAAGGTCGGGAAAGCCAGATACCGGCACAGCAAATCAAGGAGGTCAAAGGTGTCGAGCGTGAGGAAGATGGCCTCCAGTGTACGTGAGAGCGACCTGTGGGTCAAGTGGGTTGCGATCGGTCTAAAGGACGGAACGTTGCCGCTGGCCGGCTAGCGGCAAGGAAGAGATGACTATTGCGTATCAGGCAGAGGGCGGCGACGCGCTGACATCTCCCTTTGGCGGGCCCGGCGCGGTGATGTGCGCCTCTGCAGCGGACAAAGGAGAGTTGTATCAGCGCGAGCGGAGAACAGAGTGACGCCAGCAAGGAGGACGGACCAGCCAGTGTCGAGGCAACCTCCTCTGGTGATGGGTTGGGCGGCAGCGTCGCGGGCGCAGGCGGCGGTAGCGAGACGTTGGTGGAGGGCACCGAAGCCGAGGAGGTGGCAGGAGTGGGCGCGGTAGCGGGCGCCGGGGTGGTAGCGGCCGCAGTCGGTGTGGGCGTCTGTGAGGTCGGCGCTCCCTTGCCTTGCGGCCAGATCCAATTGCGGATTGTCTTGACGCACTCTTGGGGGTCCTTCGGCAAACTGAGGAGTGCACAGGACGTCAGCTCAGCAGCTGCAATCTGGCGTCGGGCGGATGGAAGATGGCTCACTCGGTCACGCCACACAGCGGCACGTACTTGTCGCCCTGCGCCCGGAAGTATTTCAGCGGGTAGTTCTCCTCCCCTCCGCGCTTGCGCGCCTCCTCGCGCTGGCGCTCCTCGATCTCGTTCTTGGCCTCGGTTGCGCCCTCCATATCCTGGTTCCGAATCGCCGCTGTTAGGTTCTTCCATAGGTTGCGCGACTCGTTCGGCTCCTGCTCGGACTCGGGCGCGACGATCTTGGGCGTGACGGACGCGCTGTGCGCGTCAAACAGCGTCTGCTTCTCACCCGTCTATCGTTCGCAAGGATCAAGTCAGCCGTAGGCGCAGCATCCCGAGAAACAGGGGACGACGGACCTTGACATCCTTGTACGCCAGGTTGTCGGACCAGAAACCGTCAATGTCGCCGATCGCCGTACTCTCCTTCTTAACCTTGCCGACGACGGCGTTGTACGTGCCCGAGAAGAAACCTTTAGTCTTGAACTCGACGTCGCAGCTGATGCCCGTCTTGACGTTCTTGACGGCCGACGTATCGCCAAGCTCGAGGATGAGCTTGCCTTGAAGGGGCGAGACAGAAAGTCAGCGTGCCGCGGATCGAAGAGCAGGTTGAGGTAAGGAAGGGGGGGGGGGGGGGGGGCCCCCCAAACAGGAGGCCGCGCGCGTAAATATTGGGCATCTTTATGGAGAACACCCCATCCCCGGGGTTTTTTATTAGGAACACGCGGTTCCCCCCGCCCATCCGCGTGGGGCCGGTTTTGCC
>MVAM01000016.1:30240-40691 GCA_014825675.1 Cystofilobasidium ferigula
TTGAAGATCGGATGGCCCTAAAGTGGTAACATTCTCCACGCCGTCGGGCTGAATCGCAGCTGTGAGCGGGGGGGGGGGGGGGGGGGGGCGCACCAAACAGGATGCCGCGCGCGTACATATTGGGCATCTTGATCGAGTACTCGCCATCCTCGGGCTTGTTCATTAGGATCACGCGGTTCTCGCCGTCCATCAGCGTCGCGGCGCTGTTGCCGAGGAACTTGGACTGCGTGGCGTGGTGAGGATGGTCATCCATCAGCAGCGTGATTGACAAGAAGAAACGTGCAGCACGCACTTTGGGCCGCAGCTCGCCGTAGATGAGGACGCCGTTGGCCGGAGAGATGTAGAAATAGGCGGATACGGGCGGGTGGTGCGAGACTGCAGAACCAGTTCGACATCAGGACTGCCAGACCGTCAGGAGACGCGAAGAAGCGCACCCTGCTCGGCGACATAGAAGCCCTCGGAGCCGTCAGGGTACTTGTATGAGCACCGAAAGATCTCGCCGAGGACGGCGTTGTAGGGCTTCTTCACGCTGCGAACATAACAAAAGGGGCCGTCAGTCGTCTGGTGAGGCGTTGACCGATATCGGAAGGGCTCACCCCTTCGGCTTCTGCAGAACGAGGTCGAAACGAGCACAAAGGTCAGCGAGCGCTTACTGAAGGGCACCAACACGTGAAAGCAACAAACAATGTGCCATCCGCTCAGGTAGTACCGCAGGACGGCGAGGAAGCGCTCGGTAGGATCTTCCTTCTGGTCGGCGCTGCGGATGGGTCAAGGTGCTGAGGTCAGGGTGAAAGGCCTCGGGCGCCGTGGGCGCACAAGACAAGGGCTTTGCGCACCCAAAGATGAGGTCCGGGTGGGAGAAGAAGTCGGTGATGCGTTCGAGCATAGACCGCGGCTCAAGGACAAAGGTTGGGAAGGCGATCTAACAGGAGGCAGTCAGCAGGGACGAACGTGAAACGGGACAGGTGACGACACGAATCGAGCAGGCCTAACCTTGGAGAGGTCCATACCAGGCCGCACTGTAGAGTAAGGGACGATGGAGGTCAGCTCAATGCCCTACTGCCCCTTGCCGTGCACGACAACCTCGCCCCAAAGGCAGGCGCGCGCGAAGAGCCGGCCTCGGCATGGCGCGCTCGGTGTCGGGGGCGCGCGACGACACGGCTGTGGGACGACACTCACGCTGGGAGATCATGGCGAGGATAATGTTGCCCTCCTTCTCGTCGAGCACGGACACCTCGTCGCCCTCTGCACCCTTGTCGACCGAGTCCTGGTCGCCGTTGCCGCCGCGGGCAGACGAGATGGAAGCCGACCGCCCCTTCTCGGGCGTCGCGGCGCCGCCGGTGGCCTTCTTGACGAGATCAGACAGACCCATATAGCGCGGTGTGCTGAGGGAACGTAGGGCAGGCGGATGCGAGGGTGGGTAGAGGGTCTAGCCGAGAGGGCAGAGCTGTCGGTTCCAAGGTGGCAAGGGTCGCTGTTGAGGAGGCCGACGCTCCGTCCTGCGTCAGAGCTCTCGGCGGGCGGCGACCGGTCGATGGATACCCTCGCGACCACGACCAGCTGGCCTCTTGACAACCGACCTCGCCCCCGAGCCAGCTCTCATCGGACGTGCGGCCTCCCTGCAGACCCTCCCACCAAGTTTCGCCTCCAGCCGACACCGGACGAGGGCCTCGCACGCGCGCGCAGGGCGATGGCCGCTGCCCACCTGACGCTGCCGCCGTCCTGGCAGGACGAGCTCTACCACTCGCTCGTCAAGCGCAACGCTGCCGAGGCTGCGTTTGCACCCATCATCGCTGAGTGTGGGTCTTGGCCCATCCTGCGCAGCTCTGGTAGCTCGGGCTGATCACCGCGCCTTGGCGAACGCCCCGCGCGCGCAGACGGCAAGATGGCCCGCAACACCAAGGCGCTGAAGGACCGCAACCAGGCGCTCCTGAACGCCTCCAGGACCATCAAGGCCGACACTCGCGGTAGCATCGGTGGTGCCACAGCCGAAACTAACAGCGACAGGTGCGTCCCCGACCGCTCACTGGATGCGTCCGACGAAGGGGCTAACCTCTAACCGCGCGCGCGGTCGCCGAGCAGCAACCCGGTCCTCAAGGCCTACGCCGACTCGCTCGAGACGCAGGTCTCGTCGCTCAAAAACGAGCTTTCGGACGTCTACAAGTCGCAGGGCCAGAACACGCAAAAGCTGCTCACGCTCACTGAGGTGCGTCTCCGGCCCTGTCGCTGCGCACTGTATTGGGATGGCAAAGCTGACATGTGCGACATGCACTTCTCTCGTTGCAGGCCATCCAAGAAAAGGAGAATCAGCTGCGGCTCGATCAGGAGGAAATCCGCCGCTTGACCGAGGGCGAGACGAAGTGGCGGCGCAACATCGAAGAGTGGACTGAGCGGCTGCGGATGAAGGACCAGGACCTCATCGTGCGTCCTATCTGCACTAACGCGCTCTCCATGAGCTCTGTCGGCTGATTGTCCTTCTGACGGTGACACCGCGCAGAACCTGCAAGACGAGATCTCAGCGCTCAACCTCGAGCTCACGCAGCTCGTCATCAAGTACGACAAGCTTAAGGAGGACAACGGCCAGCTCGTTCAGCGCTGGCTCGACAAGATCAAGCACGAGGTCGACAGCATGAACGACAGGTCGGGCTTCGCTGATGTGGGTTCGCAGCCCTCCAATGTGCTGCTGCGCGCCACTTCCTATTGCCCAGCCTGAACTGACCGTCACCGCTTGCCACTCCCTCCCTTTGATTGTCTTCTAGGCCGACCACCCAGGGGCCGACGTTGGTAGTACATCTGCCACCGCACCCGCTAAGTCCAAGAGCAACAAGGATTTTTCTCGGCTCAAGGCCTCGGGCATGAGCGCGGGGAAGTGATCGCGGGCGCATCACCCCCTGCAGCGGATCCCGAGGCTGTCGTCGAAGCGCTAGGCGACCCAGTCAGACTAAGTGGACTGGACGAGTCGGGCGTACTCGTGCCTGTCGGAGGCGGGCTGGAAGAGGAGGAGGACTGGGAGCAGGTGGAGGGCGACGGGGAGGGCTAGCGCACGGAGGGCGGTGGTAGCCTTCTCCTTCTTTGCGATTTTGCACGACGACTTCGAATGATATATGTTCATGACCGGACTGGTTGACTCTTCTCGCGAGCGCTTCCAGCAAGGAGAGAGCAAGTGGCCTCAGCCGAAGACGATCGCCTGCGCGGCCTTGTTCTCGAACCGCGCGTGCGGCGCTGCCTCGTCCGCCAACAGCCTCCTCAACCGGTCCGCCCCCTCAGCGCCAGCAATCTTCGAGCAGCCCGCCGGACGACAGCGACCGCTCCTCTGCACGCGCCTTCAACCCATGCCAGCACGCTAGCCCGGGCGCTATGTTCAAATCGAAGCGCAACAGGCCGGCTGTCGATGCTGACGGCTCGATCCGGAGCACGGCCAGCTCGAGCAGGGGCGACCGCGACGTCAACGACTTGGGCATGATGAGCGTCCCGTACGATAGGATCGCACCAGGAGCGAAGCCTGGGACTGGCTCGTGCGTTCTTCCTTTGCCTGACCTTGGACTAGGGCCAAGGCACTGAGCTGCCAGCTTGAGAAGGACATCTCCTTGAGCTACTGCTGCCTTCTTCGGCCCTTCGCAGCCTGGCTCGATGGTTGCGTTGATTCTGCTTGCTCACTCGCTCGCTCGCCTGTCTGCAGGGCGTCCGGTCGCTACATCTCGTCGCCTAACACGAACCCGACCTTGACGGCTGATGGCACGGCGCTCAACCTATACGCCGACCAGCTGCCGGCGCGGCGCGAGTCGAACCGGTCAGAGTCGAGCACGTCCACCCGCCGGCGCGACGTCGCGTCGTCTGACGCGGGCTCGATACACTCTATGAGTACGCCCGCACATGCCGAGCAGTCGGCTGGGCCGACGCGGACACCGTCGTCGGCGTCGACGAGTAAGTCCGTCCGCACCGCAGCGTCGATACGAGGCCCGAACCACCATCATCACTCGATGTCGTCCGGCTCGCAAGCACATCCTCATGCTGCCGACTACCACTCTGAGTTCGGCGCCTCTGGCTCGGCTGGCTCATCTTCCACTTCGTACTACCGTCCTTCCACGCCGCTCGAGCTGCACCAGTCCTTGGCGCGCTCGACGACTCCGCAGCCATCCCTGTCCGCGCGCCCTGGCACGGCCATGTCCACGCACTCGAGGCACGGCAGGAACGGCTCCACCGGTCGCTATCCAGCTTTCAACGCCTCGGACACGGCGTCGGTTCACACGACGGCCGGTGACCGCAGCGACCGCTCGATCGCGCGCTACAGCTTCATGAGCAAGGGCGAGATGTCCTTTGTTGGCAACGAATTCGAGTATCCCAAGCCGGACGAAGCCGAATTCGACGCGCGCTTCGAAGACTTCATCGCGGACACGCTCTCCGACAAGGGTGCTTCAGCTCAACGCTCATCGAGTCCGCAGCGCCTTTGCTGACCTTCGCCATGCGCACGCAGTGGGACCCGGTCTGCATGGTGCAAAGAACGGCGTACATCGCACGTCGGAGATGTCGGCCCAGCAACTGCGTGAGCTGCCGGAGGACAAGAAGTGGACCCTCATGTACTCGTCCGCGAAGGACAAGTGGGAGCGTGCACGCGCGCGGCAGGCGGGCGAGCAGCGGGTGAAGGAAATCAGCAGCTCGGAGAAGAAGGTCGCCGTGAAGGACGAACCCTCAAAGTGCGTACTTCGCCAAGGGTCGACTTTTCCAATAGCTGCTGAAGTATCGCCTTTTCGTTGCCCCTGCGCAGGTACGTCAAGCTTTTCCTCGACAACCGCGACGTCGAAATCAAGGATATGAGTGCGCTAGGCGTCTGCCTGCGGACGATGCCTCTCGAGTGAGTACGTCGTCCCGTCTCACTGAGGAAGGCCACTGACATTCAGCGCTCGTCCTCCAGCTGGCAACAGGAGTTCCTGTTGCTGCAGGGCCCAAGGGTCATCGCCAATGCGCTGAGCAACATCAGCAATCGGCGGGTCCAAGCAGGGTGCGCACCAGTCACAGATGCATTGGCGCGGGTCGCGCTGAAACCGACCTCCTGGGTGTGCGCAGCAACGTGTTCAAGCCGGCGGACGACAAGGATCGCGAGACCGAGATCCTCAAGGCCCTGCTCAGCATCTGCAGGGAGCCAGTGCGTGTTCAACCTTCTAGTGTGCATCTCTCTCAGGCTCGTACCTGATGACCTTGTCCTCTCCCAGCGCAACGCCCACTACCTCGAGGAACAACCGCAAATCGTGTCGAGTGTCGCCTACTCCCTCACTTCGCCTAACCTCGCTTCTCGATCGCTCGCCATCGAGATCCTCCTCATGATTTGCGAGTCGCTCCCACACGGCCACGCCAAGGTCATCTCGGGTATGACTGACCTCAACCGGCTCTACAAGGACAAGTCGGGCGCCGTGTTCAACACGTGGCTACGCAACCTGAAGAGTACACTCGCCGGCCGGGGGCGCATGGGAAGTGCGGTAGGCATGAGCGACGAGCTCAAGCGCAACTTGGGCGCGTCGGCAATAGGCCCGGCAGGGGACGCAGCTCTGGCAGACTACGCAGTGCGTGCAGCTTTACCGCAAGATACTGCGCATGGGGACACTGACAAGGCCCTCCGCACATTTTCAGTCCCACGCCTCGCTACTCATCTCGACGCTGCAGGGCAAGCCCGACAGCGTCCGCGTCCGCTGCCTGATCCGTAACGAGCTCGATCAAGCAGGTGCGCAAGAGGTTTATCCTTTACTGCGCGCCTTTAACCGGCACGACATCACGCATGACCTCGACCGCGTGTTGTCCGACGCCCGGTACGATCTCGCCGAGATGCAGGATGTCGGCGACGTGCCGAAGCTGAACGACCAGGAGGACCCGACTGATATCTTCAAGGCTGTCCTGGCAACGGTCGATGGCTCCCGGGCGCGCGACTTCTTCCTCGGCGCGCTCAAGAACCTCCTCCTGATGAAGGCGGACGACGACATCCGCCTGCGCTACCACCAGATTGTCAGCAAAGTTGTCTCTAGCCTCATCGCGAGCGACTCGGCCGGCATGGAAGACTTTGATTTCGCCACCCTCACCGGCAGCAACGTCAACCAGCTCGTCGGCCAGTTCGAGGAGCAGGAGCGTCTCAACCGCGTCCGTGCTCGTGCCGCCGAGCTCGAGGCGACGGCGCAGCAGCTCGCGCTTGACAAGGCAGCGCTCGAGGAGAAGCTCGCGGACGGCGGCAGCGGCCAGGTCCGTCAGCTCATCGACAAACTCGCGGCTGCCGAGGGGCTTCTCAAGGGCTCGCGCCTCGCTACCAAGAAGCTGCAATCTGAAATGGACGAGATGCGCGACTCGTACGAGAAGCGGATCGCGGCGCTCGAGGCCAAGATCATGGAGCTCTTCGCCATGCTCAAGGAGAACCGCAAGCTGGAGGAGGTCGTTGCCAACAAGGACGGTACCGTCGACCGGCAGCAGCTCATCCGCAGCCTCGAACGGCAGGAGGAGATTCGCAAGACTATCGCTAAGCTCGAGGGCGCGCATCGCAAGCAGCGCAAGCGCTCTTCGGATCGCCTGCCGGTCGGTCGTTCCGGCTTCGACGACGACACGGACGAAGACGACGAGGTGCCGCCCAGTCCCTCAACAAGCACTCCGCCTGTCGACACGCCCAAGGTGCCGGCCAAGTCCGCGGCTCGGCGCAGCGAGGTCAAGTCAGGCTCGCAGTTCGTCGATGCAGAGGACGAAATCGTGCGAGAACACATCGAGGCGAGCATCGCTGCAGGTCTCAACTCGTCGGTGCGTCGTCTCCTCAGCACGTTGTCGCATCATGCGCTGACCCTCTCGAGCTTGATCGCAGTCTCCACACCACTCGCCTGGTAACGTCCCCCGCAGCGCCCGTCACCGCGGCGACCTCCACCGCACCCGCGGCGCTCATCCCCTCATCAACTCAGGTGCCTCCACGCCCAAGCCCACTCTCACACCGCGCTTCGTCGAGGAGCTCAAGGGGCGGCGATTTTCGCGCTCAGTGTCCGCGCCCGTATCGGTGCATGACATGGAGGACGCGCGAAGTGACGCAACCAGTCGTCGGGAGAGCGGGTCGACTATGAGGACCACTTCCACCCAGGCGACCTCGCTCGACTCGCCGAGTGCACGTCTTTCGTATCAAAAGGCACCGTCCGCTACCGGCGCGGCGAAGGGCAACGCTCTGACAACGCTCGACGAGAAGTGGGAGCTGCGACCTGAAGCGGACGACGTCGCTCTTCTCACTGCTTCTCCAACCCCTCCACCACGTACGGCCGGCCCCGAGGCCTCTGCTCGCAACGGCGCGGACGATGAGCCTAGTTCTGGCGACACGCACGCGCTCGGTCGAGTTCTCAAGACGCCGGACGTCGAGTCTCCAGCATCGCCTTCTGCCGCTGCCGCGGGGCCTCCTCCTTCTTCATCGCCTCCGCCACCGTCACCGCTAGCTTCCATGGAGCGCCCTTTTAACCCATTTGCAGCAGGGCTCATGGCTCAGATCGCCTCGAAGCGCAAGGATGACTCGAACTCGGATTCGGAGAGCGCGCCTTCACGACGACCACCCAGCAAGCACTCCTTCCTTGCCGACATCGCCGGCGGCGCCAAACGGCTCCAAGGCAGCGACGAAGCGCCCAAGGATGCTATACCGAAGGGTCCGCCGCGCCCGGCTTTTTTGGCCGGTATTGCCGGCGGTATGGCGGGGCTCAAGTCTGTCGCTGCCGCGCGCAGTGTCAAGGCGGAAGGCGAAAGCGAGAGTGGGAAGACGTCGCCCGCGTTTGGCTCCTTTCTGCGTCCAGTCCAGGCGGAGCCCGTCATCAAAGCTCCGCGCAAGGACGTCGCATACAAGGCTTCGGCCAAGGTCCGTCAACTGCACTGGGACAAGGTAGGCGAAATCCAGACGGACGTGCCCAACGTCTGGGCTGTCACGACCGCCGAGGCGCCTGAGAATGAGTGGGCCGAAAAGATGAAGCAGTTTGACATCTGGAGTCAGATGGAGACGACTTTCTCTTCGATGGAGGCGAAGAAGATTGTCGGTGCGTCCCCCCGTCCCCCCTCTTGCCTTTGTCGATTCGCACGAGACCTGACACCTTTCGCCCTGCGCAGACAAAGAGCGCCAGATCGAGCTCATGAGCGTCCTTGACCCCAAGGTCCGCAAGCTTGTCGGTGAGTGCTCAACCGATTCCCGGCTTGTGGACGACGCGCTAACCCTGCTTGCAACCATCCCAGAAATCTTTATGAAGGGCTACAAGATCAACGAGGACCCCGAGGAGATCCGCACGAAAATCCTCGCGTGCGACGAGAAGTACTGCACACACATCTTCCTCGAGAACCTTCAGAAGTTTCTACCCAACCCCGAGCAGGTGCGTACAGGCCCTTTCTCGTGCGCGCGCAACATCTGTTGATTGGCACTCTTTTCATCGTACGCAGGTCGGCAAACTCAACGCGCACAAGTCAGACACTCTGGCCGAGCTTATGCTGCTCCATCCGGCCGACCGCCTCATGGTCCAGCTCATCAAGATCCCTCGACTCGCCGCCCGAGTCGAAGGCATGCTCTACCGTGCGCGCTTCGAGGAGCGAGTATCCATGCTCGAGGAGGTACGCAATGGCGTTGGGTGACAATGCTGCATCAGGTTAGCTGACCCCTTTCCTCTCTCTTCAGACCGTCGAGCAGACGTACCAGGCTTCTCTGGCAATCCAGGACGCGCCCAAGTTCCGTCAGCTCCTTTCGGTACGTGCCCTCCCGCAGTCCCCCCCCCCCCCTCCCCTCCCCCAGCCGGTGCTGAAAAATCCGCACTTTCCTGCAGCTCATCTTGATGATCGGCAACTATCTCAACGGCAACTCGTACGCCGGCGGCGCGTTTGGTTTTAAGATCGCCTCCATCAACAAGGTACGTCTCAGTGCCTTCTCGTCGGCTTGACCCCGCTGACAGGGAAATCACCCTGCAGCTCGTCGAGACGAAGTCGCCTCAAGGCCAGAACCTCCTGCACTTTGTCGAGCGCACCGTCTCCAGCCTCTTTCACGACATGGAGGGCTTTATGGACGAGCTGAAGAAGGTCTCGGAGGGCTCACGCCGTACGCATCTTTTTCTTTGCAAATCTTCCGTAGCTTTTTCTGACCAGCACCTCGTCGCCCACTTGCAGACGAGTTGCAACCCGTTAACAAGACGCTCGTCGAGCTGACGGACAAGCTCAGGTTCATCGACAAGGAGATCAAAGCGCACATTGAGGACGAGCCGATTCCCGGGGATCGCTACGCCCAGCGCATGATGCGCTTCCTCGCCGAGGCGAGGGACCGACTCGAGGCGCTCAACGACCGGCGCATCACGGCGGAGTCGGTCTACAACGAGACGCTTCGCTACTTCAACGAGGACCCCGTGACGCCCTCCAATGTGTTCTTCGGCATCTTCAAGACCTTCCTGACGTCCTACCAGGTGCGGCGAACAGCACTTCCTGCCTCGCCGGTCGACGCTGACCATCCTCACTCCAACCATCGCACAGATGTGCCAGAAGCAAAATCTCACGTTCGCCGAGATGGAGGAGGCCAAGCAGCGTCGCAAGGAGGTGAGCACCTTCAGCAACAACGGGCGCTGTATAAAGTAGCACTGACGCTTCTTCTCCCCTGCGCAGGCCGCCGAGAAGCAAGCCAGGGAGAAGGCCGAGCGCCGCGCCAAGCTTGAGGCAGAAGCGCCTGCCATGGACGACATCATGGCACAGCTGCGCGCCAACCGTCCGCCACGACGCCGGCCAGGCCAGCGCAGTGGCGAGCACGAGGCGAACGCCGCTTCCCTTACAAGCCTTTCGCTTGACATCGGCAACGACACGGCCGAGGACACGTTTGGCACGCAGGCACTCTCGATCCTCAACACGCTCCGGCAAAAGGGCTTCGAAACGAGCGATCCCGAGCCCGTCCTTCCCCGGACAACTCGACTCTCGGCTGGCCGTCTTCTCAATCTCTCGCGGCTCGACTCGCCAACGGACTCCTCGTTGCTACAAGCACGCTTGACGGAGGTCGATGAGGGAGCCGAGGAGGACGCCGCCACTGGCGAAGAACAGCAACCCGCTGCGGACGACGACCAAGCGGAGTCCGCACCAGTGCAGCCGGTGGCGCCCTCGACGACGGACGAACCTACCGCCACCGTAGACGCTGACATGGAGGAAGAGAAGCCCGTCGCTGAGCAGGATGAGCCGCCACCCAGGCCGATGAAGGCGGAGGAGGACTGGCAGGACGAGAACGATGACGCAGCGGCGGACGGCGACAAGACGTTCACGCTCGCCAACTTCTCGTTTGAGGACACGACGCCGCGCCCGTCATCACCCGACACGGCCGCTTGAGATACCCCCCCCCCCCCCCCCCCCCCCCCCCCCCCCCCCCCCCCCCCCCCATCCACACCCACCCCCCCCCCCCCACCCCCCCCCCCACCCCCCCCCCCCCCCCTCTCCCCCCCCCCCCCCCCTCCTCT
>MVAM01000016.1:40701-145604 GCA_014825675.1 Cystofilobasidium ferigula
TCCGGTTTAAAAGGGGGGGGGGGGAGCAAAGGGACCGGCCGGGCGGGGACCCGCCCGGCCAGAAATAGACCCCCCCCCCCCCCCCCCCTCCCCCTTTGGCCCCCACACCACTTGCATCCATACCCGCTCGCCTTGCTATACCGCCTAGATCTTCCATGCACGACCCTTTTATGTTGAATGACATGTCGCATCACGCGTCCTCGACCCGATCGCGCTTCGCTACTGGCCTCGGCGGCGTCTGCGAGGCCCGACTCGAATGTGCAACGCTGCTCCCCTCGTCCACCTCCATCTCCGTCCTCATCTCGTCGTCGTCCTGATCCTCCTCCTCGGATGAGAAAACGTGCACGACATCGAGGTCTACCGCGTGGGGTGGTAAGATTAGTAGAGTCCTCGCGAGCGAATGAAGACGGGTGAGTGCGCACCTGCGTTGTCGATGTCGATGAGGTTGCTGAGCGTGAGCCAGGCCAGCCCGTTCGGGTCCATGTTGCCGACGGTCGCCCAGAGGCCGTCCTCCCACGCGTGGTCCGCCGCAAGGTCCTGCTCGTCGAGCCGCGCGTCGGAAGCGGCGTCAAGCTCGAGCTGTTGCTCGGCGAGCACGTCGTCGTCGTCCGAAAGGTCGACCTCGGCGGGCGAGTCGATGCCCTTGAAGTAGGTGGCGGGAGCGAGTGGTCGATCCTCGGGCGGAAGGAGCGTGACGCCAACGGGTAGAGGAGCGCCTTCAGGGCCAGTAGTCGGCGGAAAGCGGTAGAGCGAGGTGACTGGAAGGGGGGCGAAGAGGGCTTCCATCGGCGTGATCCCGTTCTCGCGGATGACGGGGGAGGCCGCAGCTCGCTCAATGGACGTGATGGGTGGCGGCTCATCGTCTGACTCGGGGGCGCTATCGTTCTGCGATGCAAAAGGAGGATCGCTCCGATCGAGGTCTGGCGCTGGTGGATTCAGCTGAGGGCCGTTCTCCTCCTCGTCCTTCCAGAGACCGGCCGGCCCGTTCACGCCGTACAGCCGACCGAGCGCGGTGTGTACATGCCTCCCCGTGATAAGCCTAGCGCCTGCCGCCGACGGGTCGTTCGAATCGACGGTAGTGAGGTGGTCGCTCTCGCTCTCGTTGCCGACCTCGGCAGGCTGCGCGGCTACAACGTGCTGAATGATGCGCGTTATGTGCGCGCGGAGGAGGACTATGGCAGTGTCGAGAACTGCAGGAGAGATCTGCAAGGGATCTTGGCCGGGAGGGGTGCGACTGTGCAGCGGGTCTTTGATCAGCGCCTGAGCCTCTAGCGATAGTAAACCGAGGACAGCGCACCTGAGAATCCTGTGCGCCGAGAGCATTGACAGGACGTCGGTACCCTTGTCACGGAAAAAGTCGTAGAGGCCCAAGACCGCGACCTCCTTACGCAGCCGTCCCTTGAGCCTGTGCTGCTGCTGCTGGAGCACAGTGTGTACATCCGGCGAAGCGCCATCCTGCGGCTCGCCTTCGAGCGGCGCAGTGGGCGCAGAGGGTGGCGTAACAGCAGGGTCGGGCGGCTCGAGGTCCATCTGCGGTGGTTCAGCAGTCCCCGTCGACACCAAGTCCTCTTGCCAGACGCCCTTAAGCGTAGGCCGCTTGAGCTCCTTGTTGAGGGCGCGCATCTTCTGCCCGTCGAGCGGTTCAAGCCAATCCTCGCGCACGAACCGCTTCTCGAGATTCTTTCGCGCGCGAGCAATCTGCTTCCTTCGGCGCACCTGCGCCTTGTACGTCATGGGACCGGCGCCGGGTGCGACCCATGGCGGAGGAGGAAGGGTCCGCGGCACGCGCTTCATCTCCGCCTGCCGCTTGCGCATCCGGTCCTCGTCCTCAAGCTCGAGCTCCCGCTTGCGACAGGCGACTAGGTACTCGTCCGCCAGGTCTTCCTCGAACGCGAGCCAGCGCTCGCTGACCTCGCGCGCGGGCGGCGGGGCGATGCGCAGTTCCGCGCGCCTTGCGTCCGAGAGCGCCCCGAGCGCGCTGTCGAGCCGCGTGAGGTAGGCCGTAACCTCCATGAGGCTCTTGCGGCCGTGCATGTCGGCCGCAATGAGCTCTGGAAACGATTTGCCCCGCCGGCGGAGGGCCGCAAAGAACAGGTCCTTGTCCGTTTCGCTCCAGCGGAACGGGTCGGTCGAGCTATTCGGTGGACCCCGCGAGCTTTTGAAGAGGTCACCCGTGTCGCCTCGGAAGTGCGCGACAACAGATGCGACGTGCGCCTCAAAGTGCGCGGAGTAGAAGTCGGAGTTGTTGAAGACTTGCCCAGGAGGAGGGGTTGCTGGTGCGTTGCTGGACGAGGGCGTGGGGTCCAGAGGGGCGTGCGGATCGACGTCCATGGCGCTTGCAGCATGCAGGTCAGGTCAGCGACTACAGATGGACAGCGAGAAGATGATGAGCCGGCTCACTCTAGCTCAGATGAGGGGCTCAGCCGCTCGAGGCTAGCCCTGTGTGCGGGTCCGGGATGACGGCGGCGGAGTGGAGGATGGCGCGCGCAAGGCCCTGTCCTGCCCGAGTTCGGCGCGGATGAAGCGCCCGCTCACGACCGCTGACAGCAAGTTAACTGGGAGAACGGGCGAGATGGCTATCGGCTGTGTGCTTGCTGTGATGGGGTGGTCGTTGCAGGCAAAGCTGCTGCGAGCGCGCGAAGCTGTCGACGTCGACCGCGCGCTCGACGCGATATAATAACTGACCCAGACCCCCGTAAGCCCGCTAACGTCCTTACGCCCAGCCACCAATGAACACCACTGCATGTCCAAGATCATACGAGACTGCCAGGATGAGAGCGCAATGTCCAAAAGCGAGCGAGCAGATAGAAAGGATAGAGCGTAGACGCAGCCCAGCCGCGCGCGCGCAAGGAGAGAAAGGATGTGAACAGAGGTGAGCGTACAGGGACACCAAGGTGATGACGACAAGCCCGGAAGAGAGGAGCGTGAAAGGAACGAAAGAGGAGTGCGATGGATGGAAAATTCGAATGTGGTGAGAAATGAATGCGAGTGTCCATGATGAAGCTGGCCTGCCTCAGGCCTTGACGCCGCCCGGCGCGACGCCGTAGGTGCGCGACTCGACGCGCATGAGAATCGACTCGCTGTCGGCGCTGCGCATGCTGTCGGCTGTACGGATGCGTGGCTGCTGCCAGGGCGCGTGTCCGCGCAGACCGCCGCCGCCGCCGCCGCCGACGTCCTCGGCCGTGCCAAGCTCCTGCTCAGAGTTGGTCATCTCTTCGCCCTCGGTCGCTGTCCCGTACGCCGAGATGGGCGAATGGGGGTCGAAACTCGACGCGGTGGGCGGCGAGAGCGAGTCCTTGCGAACGGCTGCAGTCGCAGAGGTGTTCACGGGCGGGAGAGCGCTGCGTGAGGTAGGCGGAGGGGGAGCGGCCTTCGCCGGAGGCTGCCACTCGCGCAGGGCGACCGAGCTGCGAATACTGACTCCGCCGGTAGACTGGCGGGTGAACGCCGGCGGGCGCGAGCTCGAAAGTAGCGCATTGCTGTGCTCTGCCGGGCTCGAGTCGCGCGAGACGGCGGCAGACGGCGTCGGGTTGAGGGATGTGTTGCTCGGCGGCGGGGTGGGCGGCAGGGCGACGCTGCCGGGTGGAAACCCGTTTCGCGGCAAGCCGTACTCAGTCACAGGACGCGAGGTGACCTTGAAGCCGAGCTGCGAGACTCGAGGAGGCGGAAGGTTGGCCGACTTGCCCCGCTTGGCAGTGCGGTCTACGGAAGATGACGGCGTAGGCGCCGAAGAACCGAGCATCGACACTGGTCGACCCCTCTTGTCAACCTGCGCCAGCCCCGTCGCCGCTGCACCGCCCGCCGGCCTCCACCATTGCCAGGCCTTGATCCGGCCCCTGCTGTCCTCGCCTTGCAGGTCGAGCCCCTCCGACACACTCACAGCCGCGGCGTCCCACGTCCCGCGTCGCCTGGGGTCGACCTCGTACCGCAGCGGCGAGCAACTGCGCTCACGTCCGATCTTGACGGACGCCTTGTGCAGCCTCTTGGCCTTGACGGCCTTGCGTGCGCCGGACCGCGTCGGGAAGTCCTCGTCTGAATCGGACGTCGGCATCGAAAAGCTTGAGTCCGAGTGCGAGGGCGAGAAGCCAGCGGACGCGCGAAGCGGCGAGGCAGGCTGAGGTGTGCCGAAAATGATGTGCGGGCGCTCGAGGGGGAGGTCGACCGACTGCCGCAGAGGGCTCTGGCACACGGGGCCGCTGCTACTGCCTGCAAGGGTCAGTGGAGGTACCGGCGACTGATGCAGGTCGGACGGCTGATTGTGCTGTAGTGGACTACGCGGGATGGACGCAAGCCGGGCGTTCAAGTCGTACGGTGGCCGCACCGCAGCGGCGAAGTAGCTATGCTGCGAAGCCGCGTCCGACGAGAAGCTACCGGGCTCGAAGTCCGCGGCACCCACGGGCTCCTCCGACGGCGGCGAGGCAGTAGTGAGGGCGACATGTCGCAGCTCCTCCGCACGCGGACCCCACAGGTTCGACGCGCCCGACCGGCTCGACATGGGCGAGCTCGGGCGCGCGCCGAGCGACGTGAACGAGCCGAACGAGCCGCGGTGCCTGCGCTTGGCCAGCTTCCCGTCGTGCGAGCCCTCCTTGACCGCCGCTGCCGCCGTTTTGTCCTGGCGGCGCCACTCCTTCTCCTCTCCCGTCCGGCCGCCGATGAAGAAGCCCATCTTCTCGACGCGGGGGCTCAAGCTCCCGCGTCGGAATAGGCCGAACCGGCCTCCGCGCGCCTGGTTGTCCTTGCGCGGCGAGACAATGGGCACGAGAAGCACCGACTCCTGCACCGCCAGCAGGCGTGAGGACGCACTCGATGTGCGCGACGTCGTCGGTTGCAGCGTCTGTGGTAGTGGAGGCGGTGGGGGCAAATCCTGGCCATGGCTCAGGGTGCGGACGGATGGCAGGTTGTCTGTCCAGGTCGAAGACTGCAGCAAAACATAGTGAAGTCAGCGAGAGGCGCACATCACGTAGATGGATGAATGGAGGACGCACTCTGGACTGGCCAGGGCGAACCGGCTTTACCGGGCTGCCGCCGGACGCAAAAATAGCGCTAGCGTCCTTGGCCTGTTGACGCGCCTCCTCGAGGTCGAGTGTCGTTCCCTGCGGCAGCGCCAAGCTCCTGCGTGGTGCGCGAGGGGGCGCAGACGCGACTTCGAACTTGCTGTTGGGTGACAGGCCGCTGGCGGAGAGTGATGTCTTGCCAGTCGAGGACGACGAGGAAGCCGCCGCCACCGCGGATGAGGCCGGCGAGCTGTGCGCGCCGTTGTTGCGCCGGAGAAAGTTCCACGAGTACAGCTTGGGCGAAAGCGGGCTCGAAGATTTTGTCGCTGCTGGCATGCGCGGCGGCGAGGGCAGGGCGATGGAGGTCGGGCGTTGAGGTCGGATCGGAGCCGCGACAGACGGCGTCGTTGTGCTGGTGTTGGTGGTGGTGGTCGAGCTCACGCCGGCCGCGCGACCGATCAGGAGGAAGAGATCCTCCTCAACGAGCGACTCGAGGGAGAGATTCTCCCAGAAGACGGAGCCGCCCGCGAGCGGCTCGGACGGTGCGAGGGACATGGACTGCGGCTGAGGGAAGGTGACGGACGCCCTGGGGGAGGCGAGCGAGCGAACCGAGAAGCGTCGAAGGCTGAAGCCCCTGCGCGAGACGCGACGGACTGCTGGAGCTGCGGTGGACCGGGCCGAGACAGGAGGAGGCCAGGAAACAAAGAGAGGCTGTAGGAGAGGGCGAGGGGGCTGCGATGTGGTTGGGTGAGGGGGTGGACGCGCTGGTGGGCGAAAGGGGAGCCGGGAGGTGGTGGTCGTCTGAGGTTGGCCGGGCGAGTCGGCCAGAAGCTGAAGTATACCCGTCGCACGAGAATGAAGCAGCTGCTGCCGTACAGTAGGTAGGGTGCGAGGACAGGAGGATGGGAGGTGGAGGGCAAAGATGCGAGGGGAGCCAGCAAGGGTCAGGGCGAGCCACGAGCTGGATCGAGGCGCCTGTCGTCAGAAATGAGGGTGCGTCGCCGGAGAGCGGGCGCAGATACCGGCCGCGAGAGCCGGACGAGGTTCCAGCTTTCGCAGAAACGCGTCTCTTTGTCGAGACCGGAGACGAGCAGCCCTAACGTTCGGGACGCCAGCTGCGCTGTGGGACGGAGGATCTCGTCGAAGGACGCACGCTGCTGCAGCCGTGATCGTCGTCGCCCATGTCGGTAATTCTGGTCTTCGGAGTCGTTGCTGCTGCGCGCGCGGGCGATCGACGAAAACGGGGGCGAGAGACACAAGGAGAGACCGCTTGTTGAGGTGAATCCAGGACGGCTGTCGCATACGCTCGGTTAACGCTCACAGCTGTCGGGCTTCAGTCCATCGTCCGCCCGTTGGCGTCGGGGCTGAGGGACGCGCGGTCTTGGGCTGACCTTGACCAGCGGCGCTGCTGACGGCCTGACGGTGGGTGCGTGCAGCTGGGTGCAGCGGCGCGCGGGCGCTCCTCCTTCGCGACGACAACGCGGGCCTGCAGCTGAGTCGAACGGGTGCACCGTCTCTCTTTCAGGTGCGTGCTTCCCCTTCCAGCGCGGCGGGACTGGACGAGGGTGACCAGGAGGGCTCGGAAGGCCAGTGATGACACATGCCGGGGCAACAGGACCTCCTGGCCGTGTTCGACCCTTTGCAGGTCGGACGCGGCGGAGGAGGCTTGACTTGAGCTTTCAATCGGTCCGCCTCTCGAGCACCTAGTCCCTCACCACGCCTGTCGCGCTTCGTGCGCAAGCTCGGAGTGCGGCAGTCGTTATGGGGGGCGACGCCGAGGTGGGTGTCTGAGGTTTCCGTCCGGGCACAAGGGCTTGCGCGTGCAGGATGTCCGCTCTCGTCACGCTGTGCGCTGATGGTCGTCCTTGCTTTCGCCGCGCAGTCCCAGATCCAAGAGTTCGTGTAACGTATCGTATCATATGGCCGTCGCAGTACAAGAGTCAAGGAGGCAGGCTGGCGGGTGCCGCGCGACGCGCGCGCCGTGCCCGAGCGCTGTAGGTGCGGAAGCGGCGCGAGCTGTGGGACGGCAGGCGGCGCACCGTCCGAGACGTCGACGTGCATCCCATGCTGCATACTGCTCGCCTTAGACGATGGGAGGACGCAAAAGTGTCACCCGTCAGTCCGCGTTGAGCAGTTCGCATTGAGCGTATGCCTCGGACGGCGGCGCGCCTTGTTCACCACGTCCGTTCTCCCCTTCTTGCTGGTCCCCCCTCCCCACGCCCGTCCCCTCGTACCCCTTTCAATTTCAAACACGTTCTCAAGGCCCTCCTTCCGTGGGGCAGACGCGGCGAGCTGTCGGACGGCGCGTAGTGCAAGTGGGACGCCGTCGTTGCGAGCCTGTGTTCTTCGGCGGAGAGCAGCTGGCGACGGGCGAAGCGGTCTTTGAGGTTGCGGAAGAGGTCAGGGATTGCGGTGAGGCAAAAGGTAAACCGCCCGAGCGAGGAGAAAGGTCAGGTATCTTGCTGCTGAGAGGCGAGTGAGTTGCCGCTCACCGTCTCGCTTTCCGAGCCAAACTGCGCAGATGCAGGCGATGAAAGAAGCACGCACATTTCAGCGCAAATGAGAGCATGGAGGTCAGAGGTTAGTCGGCGATTGAGGCGTGGGCTTCCTCCCAAGCCCCTGTCGCTGCTCGATCCATTCTTCGGCAGCCGACCATCCAAATCTTCGCACGAGCTTCGATCCGGCAGGCAGAGGGGAAGGAAAGTGAGCAGAGAGCCAGAGTTGCAAGTGACCCAGGTCCCTGAGTCGCCAGTGAGGTTCGAGCACTTTGACGCACGGTCGTCCTGCGCTGGATGAGCGCCTGCAGCAGGAGGGCCGAGGGGGGGGGGGGGGGCGACCCAAGGGCGGGCGAAATTGAGGGGTGGAGAGCTCGCGCCAGCGAGGGCCAAAGGTTAGTTCGCAGGTCGACACAGTGCTCGCCCGCGCAGCAGGATCCGGAGCAGCAAGGATCATCCAGACGTATACGTATAGTTGAAGGTCTGCAAGAGAAGGCATCGAAGGAGATCAGCAGCGACCGACCATATTGACGCTCTGGGCCGCGCACCTGGAGATGCAGCCCGTATGTGCCGCGCCGGCGCAGCAGAGGGTCGTCCTCGTGCCCTGGGCGCGAGATCCACAGCTCGGCCGTGAGATCGTATGAGCGTTGATCGTTGACCCTGAAGTCGAGGTAGCCTGGGAGGAGTAGAGGGTTAGTATGCGTGCACTGAAGGGGTTGTGAGAAGAAAGAGGGATGGACCTTGCACGACCTCGCCCTGCGGAGTGAACCACAGCTGTCAGCAACAGACCAAGGGCTGCGTTCGAGACAGATACATACGGCGTTGACGGCCAGCGGCTCAGCCCTGAGCATGTAGATGGGCCGTCAGTGTGCGTAGGCGGAGCAAATAAAAAGCGCAAGTCTTACAAAAGCAGTCGAGCTTGCTGCCAGTGCGTTTTCGAATGGTGCGGGCCCGTCGGGATCGATGTGCTGAACCCCCCGGGCGGCGGCGGAGGGTATATTGTCTGCCCGACGCCCGAGCCGACGGCGGGAGGCGTCGACCAGATGGACGCGTCCCAGGCAAGTGCTGCCGCAGCGTCGGGCGGGCCTGCGGCGGTTAGTGGGGGGTTGAAGTCGATGTCGAACCAAGTGGCGATCTGCGGCGTAGCGTGAGATCAGCGCCGGATCAAGCGAGGTGCGAGAAGAGCGACGCACGCCGTGCAGCAGGCTTGTGCGCTCGATCAGCCAGTCGATGGGCACCGTAAAGCTCTTCAAGTCCTGAAGGCAAGATCGCAACAGTCAGGTTCGGTAAAGGGTCTAGCGCTGAGCTGTGCGACTCACTTCGAGGCTGACCGTCGTGAAGTCGAGCATATGCTGGGCTGTCGTACTCGAGGTGAGGAGATTAGGCGCGAACAGCCCCACGACAGGTTGCCGGAAGACCTCCTCGACGGCAGAGTCGTGCAAGACGGACATGTCGACGCCGTACAGGTCGCCGTTGCGAAAAAAGGAGCCCTTTGTCAGGGTTTCAAGGTACAGAGCCTCGTCAGAGAAGGGCGCCAGGTGAATGACGCCGGCGGAAGGATACATGGCTGCAGGCCAAAGCAAGTGTCAGGATGAACAACTGTGCGCGCTCATTAAAGGAGAGACGTACAGCCGCCGGGCTTTAGAAAGCGGTCTCGTGCAATGATGTAGCTCTCGATCATCCGCTCATGCACAAGCAGCACACCTGGCAGAAACCCGAATGTTCAGCGACCAATTGACTAGAGAATGAAGAGTGAAGAGACGCACCTATCGGCTCGGAGACAAGCGTGTCAACCTGCGGGCCTTTGTAGTCCTCGATCTTGCCCTTGATGACCTTGATCTTGTCGCGCAGGTGCGGGTTCGCGCCGCCGCAGTTCGCCTCGTCCACGACCTGCGCAGTAGCAAACGTCAGAGACGCTTCGCCAGGAGGAACGCAAGCTGGAGCGCACCATCTGGAGCTTGAGAGCCATGTTGCTTGCCTCGCACGCGTAGACGAGGTCGGCGCCGGCCTGAGCAACGACTCGGGGGTGTCAGCCCGGCGACTCCCCCTTGCGCAACTTGACAATATCAACACACCTCGACCGAGAAGAATGTAAGGATCCCGTTGCCTGCACCAATATCCATGACAGTTTTGCCCTGGAACGAAGGGACAGCGTTCCCCAATATGGCCTTGCTGCACGTTGCGCAGCCATAACAGTCTATCAGCCGACATTCTTGCAGTACTCTGGATGATCGCGGGGGAAGCGCACCGGTAGCCGGTTGTGCGCACGACGTCCGACAGCATGTTAGCCTGGCGAGGTCGATGAGATGATTCAGCGTCAGCCAGGCTGTCTGCGGACAAGCTAGGGCGAGCTGCGGCATCTGCCTTCTGGACGCACCTGGTTTTGCAAGCTCGAATAGTACCTGCACAAGTGCGAGGATGGTCAGCAGGCTCGTCGTCAGCCACGACGAACTGGTGTGAGCTTACTGGAAGTACGGCTCTGCTCGCCCAACCTCGGCTCGGATCAGCCTCACGCGCCAGATCTAGAGCCGGTCAACTGCGTCGGAGGGCGCCGCTGAAGACGTACCGTCGACCTGATCATTGACCTTTGAGCTGTCTGGCTCGGCTGCGACCGATTGGGCACTCATCTGAGCTGCCACAGACCTTCGCTGGACGGGTTGGAGGAGAGAAGTGGGGTGATAGTCGGGCGACGCCCACGGTCGTCGAGCTTTCAGCGCGTTCTGTCGGTCGGTCAACGAGGACCCTCGACTGCATCCGTCGCGCGTTCCGTCAGCGACACAGGCTCAACGCGGCCGTCCCAGAAGCCACAGGGCTGCTCATGGCACAACATGCGGACGCGGGCGACATCTTTGAGGACGCCTTGGGAACCCTGTTCGAACAGCCCGTGATCGCGCACTCTGCTCCTCCCGGCCAGTGAGTCCATCCTGCTCCAGCTGCTCGACAGTCGGTCAACCTGACTTGCTCGACGACGCAGCAAACACTACACCTACTCGCATCCTGCGCTGGCCGAGAAGGAATTGAAGATCGCCCTCCCTGCGCCGCCAGCAGGGCTCAACTCGCTTCAAGCGCAGTACCTCTGGCCCTCGTCGCTGTACCTCTCGCACCTCATCCTCACGCGTGCCATTCCGCTGCAAGCCGGTCAAGCTGTCGTCGAGCTCGGCGCCGGGTCGGGTCTGGCGGGCGTCTGCGCGGCGCTTCGTCTGCAGGGCAGCGGCGGCGGCGCAGTGATCTCGACCGACTGGGGCGACGCCAACATCCTCTCGACGCTACGTAGCAATTACGAGCGCAACCTGCCCGGGCGTCCCCCGCACGGAGAACCAGCGTCTTTCAAGTGGGCGGTCGCTGGGCACAAGTGGGGCGACGACGTCGCGCCTATCCTCACTGCGCTCGACTCGTCTCCCAACGACCCCGCGCAAGTCGACCACCTCCTGCTGTGCGACCTCCTCTACTACAGCGCAGCCCACCGCGACCTCCTCAAGTCGGTCCTCGCGCTCATGGGCCCCTCCTCGCGCGCGCACATCACCGCAGGCCTGCACGGGGGGAGCACGGGCGCGGCCGAGCGGTTCGTCGCGCTCGCGGTGGACGAGGGGCGCTGTGAAGTCGAGATACACGGCGTGTTCTCGTGGAACGCGAGAGAGGAGGCATGGCTAAGGGTACGGGAGGAGGAGGGCTACACAGAGGGCATGGTCTGGCACGGGACGCTGCGACTGAGGCAGGAGGGCGCGGACGGGCACGTCGCCAACGGCGCTGGATGACCATGTCGATGCTCAAGCACTAATTTTTTTCGCGGGACCCCATGCCATCCGCACCCATGAATCAGCTTCCTTGTCACGGGCACCAAAGCCCATGGGCAGCGCGAGTGCAAGGGCTCAAGTTCCTGGATGGTCGTCGTCCTGCGTCATGCTGCGCGAACCAAGATCGAGCTGCAGCAGCCGCCTTGCTCCCTCATCCACTCACGCCTCTCCTCTCCTCGACACCAGAAGAGATGCTCAGACACGTCGTCTCCCGAAGCACAGCCGTTTGTCTTCTTCCGTTGAGGCCTGCGATCGCGCCTCGAAGCGTCCGGTTCGCGTCCAAGAAGCCCACCCAAGCCGCCGGCTCGCTCGCTCCAACCTCCGCGGCCGCTCAGCCTGATTCTCCTCCAGCGCCCTCCTCCTCCCAGGGCCAGCCAGACGAAGACGCTTTCCCTCCAGCGAACTCCAAGTACGCCGATGAAACGCCAGCCGCAAAGCAGGCTTTCTTCATCGCGCTCGGCCGGCGCAGGCGGGCCGAGAAGGAGCGGCAGCGGGAGGCCAACCTGATCATCGTGTCCGTCGCAACGGGCAAGGAAGTGCAGTACGCGACGCGCGAGGCGTTTGAGAAGGCGCAGGAAGAGGAGAAGGAGCTCAAGAGAGGGAGGGTGCGGCGTGCGGCGGAGCTGTTTGGGGAGGGGAAGCTGCCGAAGGAGATCAGGTCGCTCGTGTGAGGGTGCGTTTCCTCGCTAGTCCGCGCTACCTTCTCTGATTCTGATAGCTGACCGCTCCTTGGCAGACGGAAGAAACCTTTCGCGCTTTCGACAGTCCGGTACGCCGACCTTTGTATCGCTTTTGCATCGCTCGGGTTGACCCGCCTGTCTGCACGCGCAGTCGCTACCTCCTCGATCACGCCGTCGAGGACGCAAAGTTCAAGGAACTCCTCGCGCTCAATTGGGCGCGCTTTACGTACGACGACGGCGAGTACTCGGACGCTGCGGACGTCGAAGAGGCGCTGCGGAGGGTGCGGATCGAGAGGGGCGAGGAGAAGGAATACAGGAGGCCGGCGGCGAAGCCCAAGGTGCGTGCTGAACGACTGCGTCGCTTCTCGTTCGAAGACTCGGCTGACTCTCTCGCGACCTGGGTGCAGACCGACAAGTGGCAGCGCAAATAAGTCGGTGGATCTTTCTTCCGCGAGCCCGTCGCGACTTAAGTACTCGCGCGCAGACCCGCTCGTGGTTTCGGCCAGTCCAAGCCAGCCGCTCATGCGCCCGCCCGGCCACCATCGTTTACGCGCACACCACGCACCTATTCGCCGTCTCCCTCGCCTGCACACGGAACGAGCGTTCCCGCCTTGCGTCTCGTGATCCTCGACAGAGCACATGTGGTCAAAGGGGTCATCTGGTGCACGAGTGGGGTATGGCGCTGCCGGATCAGGCGTCGCGCAGGGCAAAGAGCCGGGTATGCAGAAGGAGAAGGGGGGAATGAGATGGATGTAATGGGTCGCTTTGACGACACGCGGCGTCTGAGCTCATGGCGGACGGAGCAAATACATTGGATGAAGGAGGGTGGAGGGACGACTAAGTAGACGGCGACGCGCCCCCAAACCAGCCCCAGCCCTTCGCGGGGCTCGCCGACGGCGGCATAGGCGTGGGCGAGCTCGCACCGAGTGCTTTGAGCTGGCTGACCGCGGCGCTCGGCGGGGGTGTTGCTGCGGCCGTCGCGGGCGGGGTGTCCTCGGCGGACGAAGTGGCGGCGGTGATGGCTGACGGCAGAGAAGGAAGAGCAAGGGAAGGCAAAAAGGACGAGAACGAGCGAGCGTGCCGCGTTGGCGAGGGCGTGGTGGCGGGCTGAGAGAGGAACGGCGGTGGAGAGGGGGAGGGAGTGGCGCGTACCGCGGGGTTGGGTGTCAAGGGTGTATGCGCGCGCAGGGCGTCTGGCTCGACGAGCGGGAGGGCGGAGGGCGGGTTCGTAGGCGTCGAAAGCGAGTCGCGGTCCAGCGCGTCGCGATCCGTCGGAGTCTCGCGGTTCGATGGTGAAGGGCTTGAAGGCCAGAAGACGTCCCTTTCGAGTTCCTGCGGGCGCTTGGACGGCGACCCGCCCCGAACCCCTAAGTTCACGCGCCTCAAAGAAGATGGCGAAGCATACGAAGCGCCCGCATCATCGTCGTCGAGGCCGTCCAAGCGCGAGCTGCCGGCGTTGCTGAAGGAGAAGCGCGCGAGGGGCGACTGGCCCACGGGGGTGCTGCTGCCGGCGACGAGCGGCGATAGACCGTCAAGGGTGTCGGACGAGCGCGGGCCGATCTCGGGAAAGCTCTCTGCGGGCGATGAGGGTGACGACGAGGAGGACGGCGCGCCGCTTGTCGTGCGCGGCGAGGAGGCGGTCGACCACTCGGCCTCGACGCGGGTCGCGCTGAGCGCGCCGACCGATCCGCGGCCAACCTCAAGACGACGCGAGAGGATGTTGGACCTGCGAGCAGGTAAAACTGTCGCCGAGGACTGGGCGAGCGCGTCGATGAGTGTGGAAACGGTTGAGAGAAGCGGCTCGAGCGAGGCGCCCTGCTCCTCATCCCGCCGCATCCTGTCCATGGCGTCCTGCCATCAGTCCGGAACTCCGCTCAGATGCAAGATCACGTTCTACGGACCTGATTTTTGTCATCGTTTCGATCCGGTCGAGCCCGAGCGTGCCCTCAGCCTCGCGCGTGTTGAGGTCGAGCACTGCTCCGCGCGCGCCGAGCGCGCCGGCGAGGACCGACTGCGCGGTCGCGAGCGCGAGGGAGGAGCGAAGGACGAGCCGGTCGAGCTGAATGCTGTCATCGAACTCGAGCTCCGCGTCGTCGAGCGAGCTCGTGCTGTTCTCCAGCGACTCGAGGGACGGATGCAGAACGGGAGCCGGCGGCAGGACGGATGCGCAGGAGTGCAGCTGCTCGCCGGGCGACCCCTCGCTTTCCTCAGCGAGGTCGAGCTCATCCGGTCGATCGTTCGCCGTGTCGAACAGCGCCTCGTAAGGCGGCAGCGAGCTCACGCTTCCGCCCTGCCGCTGGAACCGACCCTCCGCCAGTGCGGCGCGATGCTTGCTTCCACCGGGCGGAGGCGGTGAGACCGGGGGCGGCGGCGTGCGCGCGTGCGGCCGGCGGACGACGGGCTGGAAGCGCTTCTGGCCGGGCTTGCGGGCGAGCGGCGCGGCGGCGGCTGCTGCAGCGGTCGGGGGCGAGGAGGAAGGTGCTGCTGAGCTCATGCGGGCCGTCGCATGCTGGAAGATGGAGACAGGGTCGGTGTCGAGGGCGTTGCGAGCCAGTACATCTACTGTATGAGAAGCATTTGGCACATACACACATCATCGACTCCTTCGCCCCCATATATCCAGCCAGCCAGCCCACAGACACCCTTGCCCCGTCCGCTCTACCATCTCGTCGACAAGCATGTCGTTCCGCCCAGCGACGTCGCTCCTGCACCTCACCGTCCGCCGCGCCGCCGGCCCTCGTCATCCCTCCGTCCAGCGCCGCACCTTCCCCTCGTCTGTCTCCTCTACGGCACCCCGTTCGGGGACCTCGTCTGCAGGCAGCAAAAGTAACGGCAGCAGCAGGAGCAGTAGCAGCAGCAGCCATGCGCGTACGGAGCCACCGAAGCAGAACAAGCACAAGCAGTGGTACCGGGAACTCGTGCCCGCCGCGCTGCCTGCGCTCGCCGTCGGCCTGAGCGTGTACATGGTGCGTGCCCTTCTCCCTCCGCTCGCCCCTTCTCTCTCGAGACATCCTGCTGACCGCCGGCGGGTCTCGTGCGGTTCTGGCAGGCGCTCCACCTCCTGCGCCTGACGCTCTCGTCCGAGCGCGAGCTCCTCGCTCTCCAGCGGCACATCAGCACGCTCGAGGCCGAGCTCCAGGCGCTCCAGGATGCGCGCGCCAAGAGCATGTCGTCCCAGCTGCGCGAGATGTTCAGCCATGCCGCCGGCGGGCGGGGCGTCGTCGACGCGCTGACGGACCCGGCGCCCGCGGCTGGGCGCGAGGACGGCGGTGCGCCCGCGCAGGAGGGCGCGCAGGGGGCGGAGAAACAGCGCGGCAAGAGCTGGTGGAGCTGGGGCAGGTCGTAGTCGTCTCGCATAGGGGAGGCAGAGAGGTGCTGTGTAGGTGTGGTATAGGGCAGCGTTGCCGATCTTGCTAGTTCCTTGCAGTGCACCGGACTGCGCACGCGTTCGTGAGGCGAGAGAGAAGGGGTCATGTCCATCGGCAGGGCGGCCGGGCTCATTCGTGTCGTGGAAGGAAAGAGGTTCTGTTGCAGGAGGAAGTAGGGTTACAAGGGGGAAAGGCGAGACAGGCACAGCAGCAGAAGCAGGCAACAGGCAAAGGTGGCAGTGTGAAAGTGGCGGCGGCGCTCAGTGGTCGTCGACGTCGACCGGAACGGCGCCAGCAGTTGTCGAGGACGATGAGGCAGTCGTCGGTGCCGTGTCGCCCCCCCTCAGAAGCTCGCCGCGCTCGAGCTTGGTGAGCAGGCGCTTGAGCTCGGTGACGTGGGCGGCTGTGCGGGAAGGAAGGGGGGGGGGGGGGGAGAGAGGGGGAGGGCAAGATCGTGTGAGCAAGCAATAACAAGAGCGCGCGGGCGGCTGGGAGCAGACGCACTCATTGAGCTCGGCCCCTCGCTATAGGATCCGTGATTCGTACCCGACAGACGCTCTGAAGGCAGGGTTGGTCAGAACAAGCAGCGAGCTGAGGGTCAGAGAAGGGGGTGAATGCGGGACGCACTGCCGTCGTCCTCGGCGAGCCAGGTATCGAGCTGGGCCTTGATGACCTTGGACTTGAGCTTGAAGTGCGTACGGATGATGTCCTCGACTGTAGGAAAGAAAGACGTCAGAGTTGACCCGGAAGGGAAGTAAGGACACACCACACGCACAAGGGTAAGGCGGCTTCTTGAGGTTGTTGAGCAGCGCATCATGCACGACCATCCTGCGCACGTTGGCCGAGTACGCCTTGCTCGCTGGCGTACCAGCCCCCGCCGCCCAGCCCGGCTCGTTTAGGTACGGTTCGTCGTTAAGAATCATGGCCTGGATCGAGATGAGCACCTGGAGCAGCGTCGACGTGCCGACGACCCAGCCGGGGCCTGACCACGTGCCGAGCAGAGAGAGGCAGACCTTGCCCTCGGCCTGACATCGGTGACGATGGTAAGGAGATTACTCGATGACGGAAAGAAGAAATGGACGCACGTAGAGGTTGGGGTTGAGCCTGTATTTACCTCCGTTCGTGGTCATCGTCTTGACCTTTGGCGGACTCGTGTTGTAGCTAGCAGCAGAACACACAAGTAAGCGTTGCTCCCCTCTCAAGCATCGATCTGCAGCACGAACACACCTCATGGGCAGGAAGATGTCGAAGAGGAAGCAGCCGTTGGCGTACGGCGTGTCGGCCGGGCCGATGATCAGCGCCTTGATGATGTCGACGCGCTCTTCGTCGACGCGCAGGAAGATCGAGCCATCGAACGCGACGGGGATGTTGGTTGCGAGCGTCGCGAGCTCCTTTGCGATGGCCAGAGACCGTTTCGGCACTGTGATGGGATGATTGTTCAGCGCCGGCGCGACAGGGAGGACAAGCGTGTTGGCAGGCAGCTCACAATTGTTGCCAGACAGCGCGACAGCATCCTTGGTGAAGGAGCTGCAAGCGCCAAAGTATGTCAGTGCCTCGTCTGTTAGCAGATGTGCGTAAGGCAACCCACTGTTGGTAGCTGACCGGCGTCTCCTCGCCCTCTTTCGCCGGCGGCTGCTCGACGCTCAGATCGCAATACTC
This sequence comes from Cystofilobasidium ferigula, assembly GCA_014825675.1. Classification (NCBI taxonomy): domain Eukaryota; kingdom Fungi; phylum Basidiomycota; class Tremellomycetes; order Cystofilobasidiales; family Cystofilobasidiaceae; genus Cystofilobasidium; species Cystofilobasidium ferigula. The sequence goes on from MVAM01000016.1 coordinate 57,692, forward strand.
GAACCGCACGCTTCTCGCCCAGTCCTCGTACGTCTTGCGGACGTCGTCATCCGAGCCGTCGCTCGACGCCTCGTGCAGCTGCGCGGTGGCGCTCGTCGAGCCTGGGAGCGAGTCGTGCAGCCGCTTGACGAAGTCCTCGCCTGCGGTCAAGCAGAGCACAAAAGTCAGTGATGCACTCCGTAAGGCGTCGAAAGGGAGGCTCGCGCACCCTTCTGGTCAACCAGCGCCTTGTCGATGTCTTCGCTCGTCTTGATGATGCGCAGGCAGAACGCTTTGACCTTCTCGTACTCGGCGTCAACGAGGACCTCCTCAACCTCCTCGCCCTCCGCGGGGACATGCGCCGTCTGCTCCATGCCTTTGATCGCCGCCGTCGCCTGGATCACGACGTTTTCGAGCGCGACGCGCGGTGAGTCCGCACCCTCGTACACGACCAGCCGCTCGCGCGCGGGCGACTTGCCCTGCGCGGGCCGAGCGGTCGCCGAGACGCGCAGCATCTGTGGCATGGCCATACCGGACGAGAGGGCGTCATGACTGGAGAGCGTCTGCATGGACGAGAAGTGTCAGCGGACCCATCACGGTCATTCGCGCACGGACCGGAACGCACGAAGAGCCAGTCGAAGACCTCAAAATACAGCTCCGATCGGATGGTCATGTCCATGAGCGCTGCAACGAGCAGGGAAGGTTAGCCTGATCAATGCAGGGAAGCCGCATCAGAGGACGCACAATCATTCCTCAAGAGCCGACTCAGGACCGTGTTGAACCTCCGCCGGACGTTGGTCAGGGTCGTCGGATGCGGGAGATAGTCGCTCGTCTTGCCGCCGCCCTCGCGCCGGAGGTTCGGGAGGAACTCGCGGACCTGCTTCAGGAGCCCCGCCAGCGCCATGTCGCGCTCCTGCTGAAGCATGGCAGCCCGCTTTTGACCGGATCGCTGCACAGGAGCAAGCCTGCGACTTAGCGTCTGGTGAAGCGTCGAGGGAGAGAGGAAAGTACGCACGTCCTCGACAGGTTGACCGGAGTAGCCCGTCCCACCCGGCGCCGAGCGAGCTTCCCGCGCACTGCCGGCGCTCGTCCTGCGCTTCTTGCTCTTGGGCGTGTCGTCGACGTCGACCCGGTCGAGGAACGGCGTCGGCGTGCTGTAGTCGGGCGTGTCCCACACCTTGGCGAACATGCGCGAGATCATGATGAGGCCTGCATGGGGCGCGGGCAAACATCAGCGGCAAAGTCAATGGGGGGTGGGCGCGGAGGACGCACCGACACCGAGGACGACGCCCTGCAGCTTCGCACAGTGGAAGAGCCCCTTCGCACTCGAGACATCTGTAGTTAACGAAGGCTCGGCTTTGCCCTTGCCCTTGCTACTCTCGATGCCCTCGGCGTCGAAGCTGCCGCCATTGCCGACGTCATCTTCGCCGCAAGCGAGACAGATCTTGCGCTGGCAAGACGGGCAGGTAAGGTGGACGTCCCGCGAGACCCTTTTGAGGTACTCGGGGAAGGTGGGCTGCGGAAGGCGAGCAGCCCAGCAGACTGTCAGCGGACGATTGGACAGGTCCCAGCGGGGAGGACACGCACCATGAGCGTGAAGAAGTCCGCAGGCGACCGCTCGCGTTTCCAGCCACACGAGCAAACGACCGGGTGCTCGGTGACGTCGCGCCAAAGGTTGAAGAGAAAGTCCTGCTCGCCCTTCTCGGGGCAGCCGCTCATCCACTCACCGAAGGTCAAGACCTCGTGCCCGCTGCTGTCGTCCAACACCAGCGACAGGACCTCAATGATCTCCTCCCGCCGCGAGGTCGAGAAGAAGATGCCCGAGTAGGGGTCTTCGGCACCAATGATGCCAGGCGCCGTGGGGTTGAAGTCCTCTACGGCGAGGCCAGTTTTCAAGGTCAGTGACCCGTGCGCAGCGCTACGAAGGCCGCAAAGGACGCACCCTCGTCATATGAGTCGACATCGCTTGGGTACTCCCCGTCGTCCTCGTCGATGGGCGCGTCGCTCTCCTCGACCTCGCTCGCCTCTTGGTCCTCATCGACGTCCATCTGTTCGTCTTCGCTTTCGGGGGACGGCGTCTGTGAGTAGGAAGGGACAGCCGTCAGCGTCGGGTCCGCCTGCGCGCTCGCGCCCCTCCGCCTGCTGAGCAAGAGGATTCAAGCAAAACCCAGCTAGATAAGAACGCACCGGTAGAGCCTGCCGCCCCTCTGACGATCCTCCTTCAACGCACTGGATTTCCGCACCGCACTCGTTGTCGTCCGCCGGCTGGTCATCCGTCACGCCGTCGAGCTCGCCGGAGAACACGAGCTCCTGCGAGCGCACCCGTCCGTCACCCAGTCTGTCAGCTAGATGGCACAGTAGAAGATCGCCAAAGTCAAGAGGGCTCACCGCTGCTTCCATCAAGTCACCCTTGGCCCGCTTGAGCGCCTCGCGAGCCATGGCCACTGTCGCGCCCTGTCACCCCATATACCCCGCGCGCAGAGGCCCTTCAGGCGAGATCAGCAGCGTCCCCTCGCGGACTTCTCCCTCGCATGATAGATCACGCACCATGTCAATTAGGGATTGCAGCGTAGACATCTAGGCGTGCTGGAGCTGCTTTGCGAATGATACAAGAGGCAGGCGGGAGTGGCCGTTAGCTATTAGGGTGCAGCAAGCTCAAAGGCGGACGCGCGACCTTTGCCCCTTTGCCCCCCTGACCGTCATCGACCTGCTTTGCGTACGAGAACACGAGAGCACCTCGCTCTCCCCACCTGTCCTGCTTGGCACGGCCACCGGACTGACTGCTCAGCTGATACAGCGGTCTCCTGGGTTGCTCACTTGCTCACGCCGTTGACCTGTATTCAGCACGCAGCGCTGGGGCAGGCGCAGGCTACCCGACGCTCTCCTACTCCACCCACCTAGGACATCCAGCTTGAGCTCATCGCGGAGGACATCACGTCGTTCGACCTGTCAAGGAGCCACCTGTTCCGGGTGCTGGCACAAGGAGTGCTTCGTCAATATCAGTCACTCCGTCACCTCCGCCTCGAAGCTCGGGCCCGGTTGCTCATCGACGATGCAGTCGATCCGGGAGTCGACGTGGGCCCACGTCGTCTGCTAGAGGTCCACGTCGACTACCGGATTGTTTCCTTCTCCGCGCGATTGCCTGAAGAAACAGGGTCGAAACCTCGTCACGTTCAGCTTCCTCGCCTTCGACGACGAGGCCTTGGAGCCTTCCAGCTACGACGCCTTGCAGTTCGAGGCCTGGATGGCGAAAGAAGTGGTCAAGCTTGTGCCAAACGTCTGGTCACTTAAAGTCGACAACACGCTCGCTTGGGTGACATCCTCGACCGCAAGCCGCTCCTCGAGCGTCTGTACTTCCAGGAGGAGGACGACTGCTCCCGCAGCTCGCTCGCCGAGGACCTCGAGGACCTCGACGAAGACCCCTTCAAACAGCTGCTGCACACCTGGGAGACGTCTCCGCTATGCATCAGGGAGCGCCTGCCCTCTGTCGAGAACAACGGCTTCTTCCGCCTCAACTTCGCCTAGGCCTCGAACCGGGCGAAGGCTGCGTCGCTTGCGTATCACCTCGCCTGCGAGAAGAAGGCGGCTGGGACCTGCTCAACAAGCGCAGGACGAGGTGAACGAGCTCCTGAAAGCTTCGCGGACGTCTGGTGGATGTGGGCACTCCTGTCCACACGCACTGTTGCTTGTGTTCGAGCCTGTCTCCTTGCAAGCCGGGTTCAAGTGCGTGTAGTCATGAGGATATCAGGAAGGAGGAGCCCCCCGCAAAGCAGGCGATGGAGCGAAGCAGGATAGAGGAGGTATGCTACAGCGAGAGAAGGGTGTTCATGTCCTGGTCGGTGACGCCGGCGAGGAGCTCGTCCATATTAACGTCCGACTGCTGGACCTCGGTCGCTCCTCCGACGCCAGGGCCTGCCCCGTTGAGACCGAGCTGGCGGACGCCGTCGACCTCGGCCTGGTCGACGAGCGGCTGCTGGGCCTGCTGCCCGCGCTGGAGCGCGTCGAGCTGCGCCTGCGCCTTGCCGACGAGGACAGAGACCTCGGCCAGCTGCGCCTCGACGCGGCTCTTCTCGCGGAACACGCCCATCTTGGCCAGCTCGACCGCCCGGCGCTCGCCTTCGACCATCTCCTCGAGCTGCTCAAAGTGCGCCATCTTGAGCTCAAGCTTCTTGAGCTGCGCCGAGACGAGGCGCGCGACGAGCGCCTGGATCTGCCGGTCCTCGTTGGCCGCGAGCGAGCCCGCCTTGCTCGCTGCCGCGTTGAGCGCGACCGAGGCCGCGGCCGTGACGGATGGGGCGGACGGCGTCGATGCGAGCGTAGCCGACTTTGGCGGTGCGGGAGTTTCGCTCTTGTCCGCCTCGGTCATCGATGCCTTCGTCGCGTCCTCGGCGCCCTCGCCCTCGACCTTGACCGCCGCTGACGGGTCCTTGTCCACCTCCATGCTCTCACCGTCTCCCTTCGATGCGTCTGTTGGTGCTGCAGTTGCGTCCCCTTCCGCCACCGTCTTCCGCAGGTCGCCCGTGAGCTCGCCAAGCGCCTTGCCCGCCGCCTCGGCCGCAACGGCGGGGCCGACGGTGCTCGCGAGGAACGCAACGACGCTCATGACGGGGTTGTCCGCCTTGGCGAACGGCAGGCCGTCGTTCCCGCCCGGCAGGGGCAGGGCGTACTTGAGCGGGCCGAGCTCGGCGTCGGTGCTCGCTGCCGCGACGTACGGGTCCTCGATCGGCAGCTGGAGGAACTTGAGGATGCACTGGTCCTTGGTGCGCGTCGCGACGTGGTCGGCGATCGCCGTCCAGTCGTCGTCGAACATCTCGATCCCCTCGAGCAGCTTGAGCGTTTCCGCGTCGCTCCAGTCCGACACGTCGATGCTGTCTTTGCCGTTGGCAAGCTTGGCCTGCGCCGCGAGCGAGTGCTTGAACGCGCCGTCGTCGATGCGGAGGAAGTCGCCCGAGAACATGGTCGACGGGAACCGGCCGGACGTGTAGCACGCCGAACAGATGGCGAACGCGCCGTCTTTCAGGCTCTGGTAACGCACGCGCGAGCAGTCGGTCGCGCAGACGTCGCACGCGTACGCCTTTGCGCTGGCGATCGTCCCCGTCGGCGGGAAGTGCAGCGCCAGATTCTTCTGCGCCAGCGCCTCGGCCTCGCCCTCGGGCAGCGTGCGCGACAGGCCCTTGGCCGTCGTCTGGTACACGAGCTTGCGCAGGTCGAGATTGGCCGGCGCCGGCTTTGACGACGATGCGGTCGTCGATCCGCTAGCCGTAGCCTGCAGAGCGGGCGTCTTGATGCCAGGGTGCAGCGGCTGCAGGCCGCGCGGCGTGTCGAGCGTGACACGGAAGTGGCCGGTGAAGGGCGGGCCCAGCGCGGCGGGCTTCGTGTCCGGGTCAATCTATTGCTCGCACGCAGCAAATCCAGGTCAGGATGGAGGATTCAGGTTCGAAGTGACAAGAGGGCCGCACCTGGTAGTTGATGAGACCCCACTGCTCCAGGAACGCGTGCACGCGCATGATGGCGCAGACGTCTCCCGCGAGGTTGCGCCTGCACGCGGTGACGGTCAGGTACTCGGTTGGGTTAAGCCTATACGTGTTGATCATGAAGTCCCTGTAGTCCTTGTAGATCTGGGGCGTCTTGGACCGGTTGCGGTTGCTGAAGAACTCTGGCAGCGAACGGCGCTCGACGGCGTTGATGGCGCCGAACGCGAACCAGGCAGAGTAGGACGGGATGACGATCGCGTGCGTCTGCGCCGCGAGGTAGTTGGCCGCTCGCGCGCGCAGGGCCGGCAGGTCCTCCTCCTCGTCTGACGGCGGCTCGTCGTCCGCCGTTGCTGCTGCTGTTGGGCCGGATGGAGGGGACGACATGGACACATCCGGGTTGTCGAGCGAGCCGCTGATGGACTGCAGTTGCTTGACCTCGGCCGCGCCGTCTGCCGAGCCTGAGCATGGAACGGACCAACCAGCAGAGGTCAGTGAATGGTTCCCGCAGCTCAGCTGCTCTCAGATTGTCGCCCCGGCTGCGCCATCAACTCAGCCGCCGACGAACTCGAGGCGCAGGCGAGGTGCAACCCGTGGTCCAGCCAGGCAGCAGGAGGGGAAGATAGGGAGACTCACCGCGCGTGCCGTCGCCCATGCCGTTGCTGACGTTGCCAATGTTGTCGCTGTCGAGCGGAACCTTCTCCTTGTCCTTGCCGGGCGCCTTGTCCGGCTCGAGCTCGTTCAGGCCGTCCTGCTGCTGCTCGAGGTCGTCGTCGTCGAGCTTGAGCCGCTTGGCCGAGTCGGACGGCGTCTCGGAGGCGGGTCGTTTGGGCGAGGACATGGCGACGACGTGCTGCTGCGTGTGAGCGAGGGCACGGGCGACGAGACAAGGACTGCAGGGATGGGGATGGGGATGGGGATGGGCTGCTGGATGGACCGTCGCGAGGCGGACGCGACGGATGGCCGGGCGGGGGGAGCGGGCCAGGGTAGATGATTATCGGGCGGCTGCTTATGACTGCACTCGGATCCACCTGCGATGTCCTCCCCCCCAGCAGCAGGCTGTTGAACCCGAGTTTGACGCAACAGAGAAGGCTGGGCAGGAGGAGAGCGCAGATCTGGAGGTAGAGCACGGCTGCTTGAGCGAGCTCGGTGTGCAAGTGGCGGCGGGCTCATGAGTACGGATACCGGCTTCGGCAAGCGGCGCGGTCAGCAGCCGGTCGGCGAGCCACAGCAGCAGCAGCAGCTCAACCACCCAGACGATCCTCCACGACAGCTCAGCAACACAACCACACACACACACGCGCCGACATAATCAGCCCAGAATGGGGCCTGCGATCGATCCGCTGCTCGACAAGCTCTTCCCGCCGGCACTCCTCCCCCTCTCGGACGCGCGGCGCAAGCTGCTTGCGCCCGTCCTCATCTCGCTCCTCCTCGTCCGCACGTCGCCGTTCGTCGACCTCCTCGGCAGTATCCAGATCCCGGGCAGGGAGAGCGCCGAGCGGAGGAGGGAGCGCAAACGGCTCGAGGCGCTCACACCGTTGACGACACCCGTGCTCGAGAAGGAGAGCGCCGACCTGGTGAGCTCTGTCCGCATGCTTGTGCTCGCCGAGCTCCTCACAGCCGTCCGCCTGCTGACCCACCAGCTCTCCTGCTTTGCTTGTCAGTTCGTCCGCGACCTCGATGGTAAGTCGCGCACCTTGCTTGTGCCCTTCCGCGGTCGAGTCTCAAAGGTGCGTCGCCTCGCTCTATCTGGCTTGCAGCGCAGCGGCCCCTAGTGCTGCTTGTTGACCTCTTCACGTTTCAACCTTTTCACGCCCTCACAGGTGAAGATCCGACCTACGCCATCGACGACGTTCGCGAAGCATGTGCCGTTATTCGCACCCACGAAGCCCGGGGCTAAGGTTGGCGTCAACAAAGAGTTCCTCCGGCAGCTGCGCGCAGTCATGATGATCATCCTGCCCCGGTGCGCTCCTACTGAACTGTCATCTCACCAAACGGATCGTGCTGACCTAGACGGCTGTGCAGATGGCGCTGTCGAGAGACGCTCATGCTCTTGCTGCACACGATCTTCCTCGTCCAGCGGACGGTGCTCAGCGTCGCCGTCGCGCGGCTCGACGGACGCATCGTGCGCGACCTCGTCAAGGCTGACCGGCAGGTGCGCTTCAGCCTTTGATTCGCCTGTCATTGGTGATGTTGATATCTGGCTCATCTGCAGGGCTTCGCGCGCGGCATTATGTGGTGGTTCATCCTCGCCGTCCCGAGCACATACACGAACGCCATGGTCCGCCCCCTCCATCAGTCAGCCGTTTAGCGCTGAAGTTGACCAGATCCTGTCAACAGATTGTTTACCTGCAGTCCAAGATCGCCCTGGCCTTCCGAACTCGGCTCACGCGCTACACACACGACCTCTACCTGTCCGAGCGGCAGAACTTTTACAAGTTTGGCCTTGGCCTGGGCGCGGCGGCTACCGGGAAGGCGCAGGACGGCGACGACAAGAAAAGCGCAGGGGTGGGAGGTGGAGCGGACCAGTGCATCTCATCTTGGTCGACAGTTTTGAACAGTGGGCTGATTCATTTCGCCGCCGTCGTAGATTCATCACAACCGACATCGCCAAGTTTTGCGAGACGCTCTCGGCGCTGTACGGCAATGTGTGCAAGCCCGTGCTGGATCTCGTCATCTTCACCGCCCAGCTCTCGTCCTCGCTCGGTCCGATGGGCACAGTCGGGCTGTTTAGGTGCGCACGACGTTCTGGGTCTTTTCTTGTCGAGCCCTGCGCTGACTTCGCTCTCGTACATCCGCGCGCAGCAACTACTTCCTCACAGCGACGCTCTTGCGCTCGCTCACCCCTGCTTTCGGGACGATGGCGGCGGTGCTCGCGCGGCTCGAGGGCGAGTACCGCGCGGCCGTTGCCCGCGTGGGGCTCAACGCCGAGGAGATTTCATTCTACCAGGGCGGGCTGCGCGAGCGCGGGATTCTCGACGGCGCATGGGCGAGGTTGAAGGCGTACTGGGAGGGGATCGCGAAGGTTCGCGTTGGTTACTCGTACGTCCTTCCGCCTTGACCTGCGCAGAGTGCACACGCTGATGTCCGTTACCGCCTCAGGATGGCCGAGGATATGATCATCAAGTACCTCTGGTCCGCAGCAGTACGTCTGCCGCACCCTGCTTCTTCATCTGATGTCTAACGGTGGGCGACTTCTGTGAACAGGGCTACGGGTTGATGTCCATCCCTAGTACGTCCCGTATCTCGGCTAGCCTAGACTGGGAGCTAATTCATTGTGCACTCTCCAGTCTTCCTCGGCGGCAAGCAGTCACCCAGGTCCGTCGGCGAGGTTGGCCATGACAGCGAGGAGGACCACCAGGTCGCGCACCGCACAGAGGGTGCGACTTTCTGTGCAGTGCATCTCCGCCGTTCGTGCTGACGACTTTGAGTGCGCAGGCTACATCTCGAACCGACGTTTGCTCATCTCGCTTGCGGACGCCGGCGGGCGACTGATGCTAAGCTACAAGTCTGTCGTGACCTTTCTTCGGCTTTGTCCCACTCTGGTGCTTATCCTTGCACTCACGCGCGCAGGGACCTCGCCGAGCTCTCCGGCCACACCTCGCGCGTCTACAGCCTCATCTCGACGCTCCATTTGCTCAACACCTCTTCCTACCCTGTAAACGAGCGCCCGGCGAATCTGCCGCTCGACGCGCCCTTCTACGACATGTCGCGCGTCGCAGGGCGCGTGCTCGAAGGCGTGCGCAAGGTCGAGCTTCAGGGCGTGCCCATTGTTGCGCCTGCTGGAGGAAGCGCCGGTGCGGCCAGGGGCGGAGAGGAGCTCATCAAGAGTCTGGATGTGTCGATCGAGGTTCATCCCTGCTCGTATTTCGTTCGAAGCGTAACGGGTGCTAACAAGAAGAGATCTGAGCAGGAGGGCGACCACATTCTCATCACCGGACCGAACGGCGTCGGCAAGAGCTCGCTCACGAGGGTCATCGCCGGCATTTGGCCCGTCTGGTCCGGCTCACTCGCGAAGCCCGCGCGCAACGAGATCTTCTTCGTCCCCCAGCGGTGCCGTCTCTGTCCTTCAGTCCTCCTTCTGGTCGCTAGCTGACCTTCCATCTCGCACCTGTTGCAGGCCCTATCTCAGCCTCGGATCACTGCGCGATCAGATCATCTACCCGCATGCGCTGTCGGACATGAAGGCCCTCGGACGGACGGACGAGGAACTGATGGTACGTCCTTCGGCTCGCGACGCTGACTTCTTGGTGTTGATACGCGTTGAGCAACTCGCAGGAGATCCTCGAGAAGGCGCATCTGGCCTACCTGCCGAAGCGCGAAGGCGGTTTTGAGGTGCGTGGCGTGGATGTTTCAGATCGTGCACGATCTGACTCCATCCTCGGCGATCCAAAGACCCGGAAGGAGTGGAAGGACGTCCTTAGCGGCGGCGAGAAGCAGCGCATGGCGTTTGCCCGCGTCTTCTACCACCGCCCGCGCTTTGCCGTCCTCGACGACTGCACGTCGGCCGTGTCGACCGATGTCGAGGGGCTCATGTACGAGGCCGCGAAGGACCTGCCGTGCACGATCATCACCATCTCGTGCGTCCTCTTCTCCTCCTCGCCCGCTACGCCCCTTGGCTGACGCCCCGCTCCGACGCAGCCACCGCCCCTCGCTCATGCGCCACCACGACATCCATCTCGCACTCAACTCGCGCACCGAGTGGGAGCTGCGAAGGATCGGGACGATCGAGGACCAGATGGGGCTCGAGCAGGAGGTGCGCGCGATCGAGGACAGCCTGCGCGACGTCGAGGGCTGGAAGGAGCGGCTCGAGCAGATCAAGCTCGAGCTCGGGCCGACGAAGCGCTGAGCGAGCCTGTTCCGCTCTCTCGAGGCCCGGACTTGCCGTTGTACCCACCCGCCTGTATACCATCCCCTCTCGCTTGTGAGTCGTAGACCTGCCACGATCATGATTCCCCCTGCCCCCCCTTCCTTCACCTTGAGCCCGAGGGAGATTAGTCGTAAGGGGTCATCAGGCATCGTAGTCGTCCTCGTCGTCCTCCGCCGGCCGCTTCTCGCCGATCCCGCTCGGCTGCGCACCCGCGCTGGCGAGCGAAGGCACGTCGACGACGGCCATCATGTCGTCCTCGTCCTCGTCCTCCGACATGTCCTCGTCCTGCACGCCCTCCCCTGCGACGCCGTCGCCGTTCGCAGCGGGAGGTGGTAGCGGCGGAGGTTGCGAGAAGGTGGAGGTGCCGACTTGAGAAGAGGAGAAAAGGTCGGCGTCGTCGTCGTCCGAGTCGTCGTCGTCCTCCGAGCCGGACTCTGACGACTCGCCTTCTTGTCGGCCATACCCCGGCGGAGGCTGAAATCAACAGAGATCAATCGTCAGCGGAAGGTGATGCGACAGCGTGAAGCGAGCGAGCAGCGCACTTTGTTCGGCAGCAGGTTGAAGTTGGGCGCAGTGAGCATGTGCTTGGGGTGCGGCAGACGGATGAACGCCGACTCGGGCACCGGCGGCAAAGGTTGTGAGTTGAGCTTCTGCGCTATCGGATGGAGGTACTGCGATGGCCGACAAGTACGTCAGGCACTGGCAACATAAGAAGGGAGAGTAGGGGAGCAACGCACGTCGCGCTCGCCGCCCTCTTTGAACTCCCAGTTGACCTTCGCCTGCACCGCCAGCTCGACGTCTGCCAGGTCCAGCTTCCCCCCGGTCTTCCCTGCGTGCTCGTTGAACGTCACCGCGTCCAGAAGGATGTCGGTTGTGTAGCCTGCGAAGGGTTCGGGTCCTGTCAGCACGAAGGGGGACCTCGAACAGGGGCAGCTGCGGGACGGACGGTGCGCGAACTCGAGCAGCTGATGGAGCACCTGCGGCGTCGTGTCCTCAACCCCCTGTGCGACGGCCAAGTATCCAGGTAAGCTGACAGTCCCTACGCAATGTCTGAACGGATAACACACCTTGGATGCGAGCAGGAGGGCCATCAGCCGGGCGTCGCGCGGCAGGTGCTCCTCGGGCGGCGGCGGCGCGGACGAGGTCGATGCCTCGGGCTCGTTTGATGCCATCTGAAGCGCGTTTGTTCGTCAAGATGACAGAAGCGATGCAGGAGTTCTCTATTACGGCTTGAAGATAGCTTGGCGGGCTGGATGGCGGATGTGCTTGAGAGGAGAATGCTGCTGGTCGGGGGGAACGACGCGCTTCGCCTTGGAGTCCGCGCCTTGCACTCCGACCAGCACCAGCCATCCTTCGCAGCATCGGCCCATGAGTCTCCCGCCGCTCGAGGTCTTCATCGCGAGCGTCCTCGCAGGCCTGTCGCTCGAGGCAGTTGCCGCTGACGAGTCGCAGCTGTCGTACATCGCCGCGCTCGTCGGCGAGGAGGTGCGTTCGTCGCCGCGCGGCCTCGTTCAGCCCACTTTCTCTGGCAGGGCATCTGGACTGATTCCTCGCGTTTGCTGGTTTTGTACAGGCGCTGGAAGATGAGGACAAGCTCGAGGCGGTCAAGGGCATCATCGAAGCCGAGGGCAAGGAGGTGCGTAGTCGGTTGAAGGCACTGCGGTTAGACCGCCTGCGCTGAACGGTCGCCTGCGCTTGCACGTCCAGGAGGCCGAGTCGCAAGCAGCGGCCGAACAGATCCTCGAGGAGTACCAGCGACTGGCCGCCATCCCTCCTGAACCGGTAGAAGAGGAGGTCAAGCCGGTCAAGAAGGCCGGTGCGTGGCGCATCCTCTCCGCGCCCTCGCAGAAGGAGAAAGTGCAGACTGACGTCGGAGAACCTCTCTGGGCCGCCCCCTTTTGCCAGCGCCTGCTCCGCCTTCAGCCGACGACCTGGCGCGCAAGCAGCGGCTCGCTCTGCTCGCTCAGTACGGCATGGTCGAAGACGGGCACGGCGGGTACGACGTCGAGGGCGGGCCAGGGCCTGGCGACCCGGGGTACGTCGCGCGCTCGAAGGGCCCGGACCTGGAGGGCGTCAGCGTCGACATGCTCGAGATGGAGCTGAAGCGCATGGGGCTCAAGAAGAAGCAGAAGAAAGTGCGCCTCCGGACTGGCATCATCAGTAGGGATCGAGGATCGAATGCTGACTGCGCGGTTGCCTTTCCCTCGGACGAGCGCAGAAGCTGAAGGAGGACGACGGCACGTCCCTCTCGTCTCTCTCACCCTTCCGCATGATCCTGACTTCTGCGTACTGTCTTGCAGACCTGCTCCGGCCGAACCTCAACCACGAGAAGATGAAGCACATGGAGAAGATGAAGCGCGAGAACGCAAAGAAGGCGGCCGAGCAGAAGCAGACGGTCGACAAGTCGAGCCGCGCCAAGCAGCTGTGCGTCTTCCCCCCCCCCCCCCTCCTCTCCTCCTCTGGAGCCTTTTTTCTTGCAGGCGCTGATGAAGGAGGCGTCCTCTACGCAGGGCCGACCAGAAGGCAAAGCTCGAGGCGCGCCGGGCGAAGGCGCAGAAGGGCGAGCGCCGGGGCTAATGATCGGCGCAGCCTCCGCTCACCCCCCCCCCCCCCCCTGCCCCTCCTCACCTCACCTCACTGTATCCATGGCGCACTCTCTTAGATGCTGCCCTCCGAGCACTCCCGTGCGCCAGTCGGAAGCCAGCGCGCGCGTTCGCAACCTCGGATGAGGGCGGGGCAGCCAAGGAAACGTTGCTCTCATAAGGGGGGGGGGTTGTGTCGGGGGGCTGATCATTACGCTTTCGCGGCAGGTTCTTTGGGGGGAGGGAGAGGGGGGGGGGGGAGGGGGTTCGAGGGCGTAGGTGTCGACGGGGGGTACACTGTGCTTGTACAAGCGGGAGGGAGGGAGAAGGAGAGAGGAGAAGGAATACATGGAGGAGGCCAAGATGCCATTGATGGGCGAGGCACACGTGAGGGGAGAAGTGCGGAGGACGGCAGCGCGGCGTGCGAGGCAAAGCGGGAGGAAACGAGCAGGTAACACGAACCAAGGTGGGGCTGATGATAGGACAACATGGAGGAGTTAGGATGAGGCCGATGCTGGGGTGGTGCATGATCGAGAAAGGGGAGGGGGACCGCCCAGAGGTCCTGCTCCCCTCTTCCTTCTTCCTCCTCCTCTTCTCTCCCCTCCTCTCCTCTCCTCTCCCTTCAATCTTCACTCCCACCTCTCCAGCTTTTGCCCGCGCGCATGCCAGAACGCGCCTTGAAGGCAGCGAGCCGCGCTGAGCGTCGTCCACGCGGCATGCAGGGGACTCGGCGTTCACCGTCCGTCCGAGCCCTCGACGCCGTCGACCATCGCCTGCGACGCCGAGGCCGAGGTCGAGCTGCCGACGAGCGCCGGCGGCGTGTCATCGTCGCTCGCCTCGTCGTCGACGTCGGCCGGCGCGCCGCTGTAGCCCGAGTCCTCGACGGGCTTCTTCACGGTCAGGCGGTAGCCTTGGCTGGCAAAGTGCTGCGGCAAGGGCCGGGCAACCCACAGGTCAGCGCGCCGCTGCCCGCAGGAGAAGAAGACGCAACGGCGCACCTTGATGAGCCGTGTCGTCGGTGGTACTCCGGGATAGCTTGTGAGGGCGACGAACGGGCGCGCAAGTCAGCACGAGCAGGCCCCAAAGCTCCAGCAGGCGCAAGCACGCACTTGCGCGGCGCGTGCACCGTGAACGGGTCCGAGAAGCACTCGGCCAGTATCGGCACGTTGTCGGGGGACTCGTCGGTGCAGCTTTCGAGGTCGAAGAACTGGAAGCGGAGCGAGTAGTCGCCCTCGGCGCGGATGGCGATGTCCTGCCCAGGACGCGGCTGGTCAGCGAGTAACCGTGGAGGTACGAGGGAGGCGGACATACGTGGTAGAAGAACCAGATGGCGGGCATGCCGTCGAGGTCGTTGAGCCGCACTGCCGACGTTGCAAGGTCTGCGGCGAGATGGCCGAAGCGCCGTCAGCGAGCGCGCGACCCCAAGCGCGGGGGAGGAACCAGGACGCACTGCCGAGAATGTTGCGCTCCGCGCCCGTAGGCGCCGACTGGCCCGACGCCGACCCGCTTGACCCTGCACTGTCTCCCCCCTGCTCGGCGCTTGTGTTCGCCGTGAAGTAGCTGCGGCGTTCTGGCGGGCGAGGTAGGATCCCGTCGCTCGGCCCTGCCGAGAAGGAGGACGACGACGACGACGACGAAGAAGAGGGGTCGCCGTGGGCTGGCGATGCAGGCGAGAAGAGCTCCGCCGAGACGGCGAAGTCGCCGATGTCGATGGTGCTGTTGAGAGAGACGGGACAGAAGAGAGAGGTCAGCGAAGAAGGGCGGGGTGCGCGTCAGGAGAGCCTCACTCGACGTCGACCTCCGTCTCAGCGCCTGTCCGCGGGTCGACTTGGCGCGCGCGCATGCGCACGATAGGGATGTTGGTGATCGGTCGGCGGTCCTTGGTGCTTGACTGGCGAGGGCGGAGAGGACAAGGGTCGGACGTGAGCGACTGACAGCCTGGGGCGAGAGGACAGCGCACGACGCGCAGGGAGGCCTCTGACGTGCCCCAGGGCTGAGGGGATCCGCGCGCACCTTGCGGCCGACCTCTGGGCTCTGGGCGACCTCGAGCGAGAAGCTGGACGGCGGCAGGTTGTTTGGAGGGGTGAGCAAACCCGGCTGGCTGGTCCGTCCCGTGCGCGGGGATCGCAGCGGCGGCGCGGAGCGAGGCTGAGCTCAGCCGCTGGTCAGTAGCAAAGGGGACGCACCGCAGGCTCCTGCCCTTCCACTGGCCCGACACGAAGCGGTGCGGCCTGCCGAAGACCATGCGGGTGTGCGACGGGATTCCGGCCGTCCGCCGGCTGAGGGGAAGGGGGGGTGGAGAAGCGTGGCCAGGCGGGCCGCCGCGGGCTCAGCGAGGGGAGGGCGACCGGGCAGGCGCTGCCAAGTGAGTCGCGCTGCGAGAGAGCCTGCGCTCGAAGGGGGGGAAGGGGTTCCGGATGCAAACGAACGGGAGGGAGGCCGGGTCGGGGGCAGGTGAGTGACTGACGGGGCCGACGTCGCGGTGCGAGGGGGTCGTCGGCGACAGGCGGGCGTGCAGGCAGGGGGGAGGCGGTGAGTAGCGCCTGGCGCGCGCCGGTGAGCAGCCGCCTCTCCGACACGACAGGTCGGAAAAGTCGGTGATCCAGCAGGCTGGACCGGACCCAAGCGCAGGCAGGTCCGCCAGCTGCAACGCGCTCACCCCGGCGCGGCCTGCACGCCAGCCGGCCCCAGCGTCCTGCCCGCCCGCGCACCGGCAGCCGCCGTCGTCGGCGGCGACGCGCGGGAGGGGATCGCGAGCAGCGTACGGTGCAGAAGCGCAACGGCTGGGGCAGCGCCGACCGGCCAAAGCAAGCCCGCGCAGCAACCCTTCGCGACGAGTAGCACCACCCCTGCCGACCGTTGGCACACGCCTGAAGCGGACGCCGTCGACTAGTGTCGGGCGCAGGTCGAGGTACGCGGCACAGCAAGCGTCGACGATGCAAGGACGACGACAGAGATGGCCGGGCAACCCCCCCGCGCGCGCGCACTTAGACGCGTCTGCAGGCCCAGGCGTCGGGGCGCGCGAGAAATCACGTGGCAGCGCAATAGAAAAAAAAAGGGGCAAGTCCGCCATCGCCAGTGCGCTCTTGACTGCACTCGTCGACAGCGACCTCGAAGGGCGGCGAACTGACTGGGATGCAGGAGGCTTACTGCTCACTGGCGTCGCGCGAGAGGAGCGGCTTCGAGCGCGAGGTGCGTGGTCCAGGGCCATCTATCCGCTGTTGTCTTGCAGCCCGGGCAACGTTTCCAGCTGCGCGGCGCGCATCGCACCAACATGTCAGTCGCAGGACGCAGCGACGACGGCTCGAGGCCACGAGAGAGAAAGAAAGGAGGGGGGGAGGGGGGGGGAGGGGCACGCACGAATTTCGAGAAGACAGCGCGGCCGTTGAGCAGGTTTTTGAGGCGCATGCGCTCGTTCTTGAGGTGCCCTGCGGTGCGCGAGGGGGAACGAGGGTTTCAGCGCATTTTCTCAGTCGCCCCCCCCCCCCCCCTCTCCCTTTGCCCTCTCCCGCGCCATAACACAGAGAGCGCGAGAGGATAGAATGGAACGCACCGTTGTCCGACGACTGGCCGAGCGGGACGTGGACGCACGGCGCGCCGAGCGCGCTCTCGAGCAGCGGGATTGAACCAATCGACTGCAAAAGCCCAGCCCTTTGTGTCAGCCCGCCCCGCCCGCCCTGATCCCCCGAGCTGGATCCTGCTGATCAGCGTGAAAGGGCCTAGAAAAAGAGGGACGCACGCCGCCCTCCCGAATGCGCAGGACCGACCCGCGCGGGACGTCCCACACGGCGCTGATGCAGTCCTCCATGAGCGCGTGTACCGGCGAGCTGGAGGATGCCCGGGCGGTGGACGCATAGCGCGGGCGCGGAGGGTCGGCGGGAAAGCAGCGAGCGGATCAGCTCATCTGCGACCCGCCCTGCCGGTGCAAACATGTGAAGCTGGAGACGGGCGTGAAGAAGAGCGAGCTAACGCAAACCCCAAAGGATGGGGGGCGCGCCTGGACTCGGCGGTGGGAGGAGGAAGCGCATGGAAGGGCAACGGACAAGCACGCACTGGATGTCGCCCAACCACCAGTTCGCCCGGTGCGGCACCTCCAGCCGCAGCTGGTTCGGCGAGTCGAGCGCCGCGAACGACGCCTCGAGGTAGTCGGTGATGGACTTGGTGATCCTGCGCCGTCAGATCCCGGCGACGGCGTCGTTGCGTCAGCTCGCCGGCTTCGCACTCGGACGGACGAACTGGCAGGGGCAGCTCACTCGTCAAGGTCCTGATCAGGGACGAGCCGGAACGACACAGCCGCGTTGACGGTTGACGGGATGACGGTCGCACCTGTCCGCCGACATCAGCCTTCCTCCTCGAATCGGAGGACTGGACAGCGGCAGAGCGACGCACTGCTCCCCCCGCCGCGCCGGTCGCCGGCCGAGATGTGGGCGACCGAGTAGCTCGGGCGCGAGAAGCGCTGCTTGAGGTTCTCGGCCGGCCGGCCGGCCAGCACCGCCAGCTCGTCGTACGCCTGCGCCTCGGCGGCGCCGATCGGGCGCACCCGGTCGTCTGCACGGGGGAGGGGGGGGGGGGGGGGACGTTGCGGGAGAAGCAGCAGGTCAGACCCAAGCCAGAGCTTCACGCGAAGAGTGACGATCGGGGAAAGGGATCGAAAAGCAAGTGCAGGGCCGAAGCGACGCACAGAACGCAGGCACCTTCACCCGGTCCTTCTCGTCCGACAGCGATCCGATCAGGCGCACCATGTCGACCATCGGCTCGCGGATGCCGCCGCCCTCGACGCCGCTGTGCTGGTCGGGCTGCGGACGCGCGCCCAGACGACGTATGCGTCAGCCGAGGCGGGCGGGTATGAGAAGGGGGATGTATGCGCACCTTGTTGCTCGAGACCTGCTCAGGCAGCACAGGCAGCCCGTCGTTGGCTTCAGCACTTCCAAGCGGCACACTGCAGCCGGCGAGCAGAGGACGGGGGAAGGGGAAGAGGGGCGCACCTCGAGCGACAGGTGGACGACGCCGCGCAGGCCGTACAGGATGCACGGCCGCTCCTCGCCGATCCAGAACGAGTTGCTCGCGAGGATGACGTCGATCTCGCCGATCTTGTCCTGCTCCGGGCCGTCTGCGTCAGCGCGCGTTCCTGCTCGGGGGACGGGGAAGGGGGGGGGGGGGGGGTAGAAAGAGGAGAGGAGGGAGGAGGAAATAGAGAGGGGGGGGGGGGGGGCGCACCCGATGCCGCTCAATCGCCTCCTGCAGCCCATGGCTCCCCGCTTCCTCCTCGCCCTCGATCAGCATCACCAGGTCGACGCCGAGCATCCCCCGCTCGAGCAGCGCCGACGCCGCGAGCGCCATCGCGAGCACGGGGCCCTTGTTGTCGGCGACGCCGCGGCCGTACAGATAGCCGTCGCGCGCCGTCAGCTCCCAAGGCGGTGTCGCCCAGTTCTCGACGGCCGCGCCGACGACGTCGTAGTGCCCTTATCGTCAAGCGTGGCGGTTGCAGGTCAGTACGTGGGCCATCACACCCTCGAACGGAGAGTGGAGGGGGAAAGAAGGGGGGAGGGGGGGAGGGAGCAAGCCGGTACGCACCATAGAACAGCACCCGCTTCCGGCGCGCCTCCCCGGCCCCCACCTGGGCGCCAAACGTCGCCAACACGAGCGGGTTCTTGGCCTCGGCGCCCGCGAGCAGGCACGCGTCCGTCGCGCCGAGCTGGCGGAGCGTGTTCTTGAGGTAGATGGACGCTTGCCGGCAGTCCTCCCTGTGCGAGGGCGACGGCACCGTCGGGAACGAGACGAGCTTGGAGAGCATGTGCAGCAGGACGTCTGCCCCCCGCCCCCCGCAAGCCCGGTCAGCATCAGCACCAGTCTGCAACCCGCAGATACGCGTCCGCGGGAAAGGCGCAAAGAAAAGGGGGGGGGGGGGGGGTGAAGCAAAGAGGAAACGCACCCTCCTTCTTGTCGCACCCGCACCCCCTCTGGCAGCCCTCGTCCGCACCCACGACCTCGGCGGCCCAAGCGCACAGCCCACCGCTGCCGCCGCTGAACAGCTCCCTCGCACCGTCCTCGCCGGCGTGCCCGTGCGCCGCGGAGGAGGAGGGGGAAGGCGAGGGCGGAGAGAGGGCGAGGGCGAGTGTCGACGGCGAGTGCGCGAGGAAGGACGACGTGCAGTGGAAGGACGACGACCACCGCTGCGTGCCGGGGGAAGGGGGAGGATGTGCGTGTGCATGACACAGGGGTTGGTAGCTTCAGCGGTCAGACGCGAAGCACGGAGGGGGAGAGAGGGATGGTAGGGGGGGGGGGGGGGGGACGTACGCAGATCTGCCCGTCCGAGCTCGCACTGTACACGTCCCTCCCGACCTTCTCCACGGCGACGACCGGCTTTTCGTGCCCGACGAGCATGCGGATCATGCTCCTTGTCTCGAGGTCGAACACGAGGATCGCGCCGTCCTGCAGGCCGGCGAACAGCGTCGTGTGCGCCGACGCGAGCGACAGCACGGCCTCGGTCGACCGCGACGCAAACGTCTTGACGAGCTCAAGCGCGCCGGCCGGATCCTGCGCCCAGATCTGGTGTTCCCCCGTCGCCGCCGCCGCCGACGACCAACCGGACCGTCAGTAGAGTGTCGCAGGCGGGCGACAGGTGAGCCGGAAGGGAAAGATACGGCACGGAACGCACCTTGACGTCCCCTCCACCGCTGCCGGAGGCGAGCATCAGTCCGCCCTGCTTCGGGTCCTCGACCCAGCAGAGCGCGTACACGTAGCCCCAGTGCGCAGGGACGCTGTTCTCCACCTCGCCGTACACGGTCGGCACGCGCGCCTGCTGCTGCTGCTGCGCGGGCGGCGGCGCGACCGGCGTGGACGTACCCGAGCCGACGGACGGCGGATGGGCGTCGAAGAAGCGCGAGGAGCGGGGCTCGGGCGAGCGCAGCGCCAGGTGTGTCGTCACCGACGGCGACGGCGGCTGGTCGGGCAGGTGGACCCACTGCCGGGAGAGCGGGACAGCGCGCAGCGCGCAAGAGCGTCAGGGATCAACGAGCGCAGTGCCAGGCGCAAGAGGGGAGGGGGGGGGGGGAAGAGAGAAGGAGGGGGACGGACCTGGATGAACGTCGACTGCGAGCCAAAGTACAGCAGCGCCCGCTCAGGGTCCCACAGGAGCGAGTGGATTCGGCCCGAGATGGCCGGCTGGACGACGCAGACCGGCTGGAGCGTGTCGAGCGCCCAGAGGCGAATCGTCGAGTCGCCTGTCCACGCCGCATGCGCAGCCGGGGAGGGGGGGGCGTGTGTCAGTCGACCCATCAGCCCGCGAGCGCTTCGAGGGAAGAGGGGAGAAGAGGGAAGACGCACTACCGCTGCTGACGAGCCACCGCCGCATGTCGTCCTCGATGACGAGCAAGCACCCGACCGACCCGGCATGGCCCCTGAGCTCGCCGACACGCTCAAACGTCCCGCGCCTCCAGACATGGATGACGGCGTCCGGCGAGCCGGCGAAGATGTGCGTGCTCGAGGCGGCTTCGGGGCGCGAGCGCAGGCCGTCAGCGCCCAAGCGCAGGGAGGAGACAGGCTGAGCAAAGGCAAAGGTAAGAGGGACAGACCGACGGAGATCACGTCGGCGTCGACGTGCAGCGTATGGCGCAGCTGCGGCCCGCCCGCCGCGGCGTCCGCCGACGACTCGCGGCACGAGATGGATGCTGTGTGCGAGCGGGCCGTGCAGACGCGCACGGCGGGGAGAAGACCGGGACGGGAGAGCAAAGGGTACGCGCGACGCGGAGGAAGGGACGTACGGCACAGGGGGCGTCAGCGTGCGAAGCGGTCAAAGAGGCGGGAAGGGCGGAACGACGGACAGGTCGGTAGGTCGACCTGGGTCGGCAACGGCCTGGGCCGCCATGGATAGCAGGAGCGCGAGCGAAGCGGGGGGAGGGTCAGCGGTGTGGCGGGCGAGGGGAGCGGGCGGGCGGCTCACATGGGGAAAGGGCGTCGGAGGGAGGGTCGTCGTCGTCGTCGGCCTCGGGCGGTGATGATTATCCAAAGCTCCTCGAGTGGCTCAGCGGCGGAGTTGTGATCCAGCAATTGTACCTTAATTGATCGTCCGCGACTGGATCATCCTGATCGCAAGCTGGATCAAATTAGATCCTTCGGTCAGGGATCAACATGATCCAGTCGAGTGGATCAGACAGATCCAGTAATTCGATCACATGCTTTCAAGCAATTCGATCCTTATGGATCCAGTCCAAATTGATCCAGCCAGTGCAGATGATAATCATCCATGCAGTCCGTTATGGATCTTGTGCTACCCTGAGCTGCAGCTGCTGCACCCCCGCATCAGCTCGCCGCTGGCACGCTCGCAGATGCCGATCGGGTATCAGAGGGTAGAGGCATCGTATCCCCCCTCCCCCTGAGGGGGACTAGATGGCGAGAGGCAGAGTCATTAAGTCGTCGTTTAATCTGGTTGTCTGCTCCTCCGCCCTCCGCGTGTCGCACTGCGCATCTTCGCACCCCATTTCACCACCGCCGCCCCTCCTCCCCTCCTTCCCGCATCCTTCAGCTCTTTCGCACGACTAGCACCTACCTCCGCATCTCGCCCTCCTCCTCGCGCTGCAGCTCCGCCTCATGTGTCGAAATTGTGATTCCTCGTAATGGTTGAAAGCCCGCCAGCCCTACCTCGCGTTTTCGTATTGCCGACGGAAGGATGCGATGAACCATCACCATCTTCCTTGCCGCTCGCCCTCTCCCCTCTCGCTCTCTTGCGCCCATGTCGGATCCCGCACCGCCGCTCTCGGAGGCGTCCGTCCCGCGCTCCCCTGCCCTTCTCTCCCCGCCGTTGCTGACCGCCCCTGTCCGCCAGCCGTCGCCGCGCCGACGCCCGCAAGGCCAAGATCCAGGCCCGCGGCGCAGACCGCCTTGCCAAGCTCGCCAGCACCGCCAGGGGCGACGCCGGCGCCGAGCTCTACCCTGCCGGTGCGTGCCTACCCCCTTGTTCCCGCCGACGGCACGCGCGCGGCGAGCTGATCTGCTGGCGCTATCTGCACGGCGTGGACATCAGCGCCGCCTGCGCCAAGGCCCACCCCAGCACCGACGACTGCGCCATCGACGTCCCTCGTCCCCATTCCCTCGCCCGCCGCCGCCGCCGACGACGACGCGGAGAACCCCTTCGGCAGCAGCGCCGCCGACTCGCTCTTCCCGGGCTTCCCACCCGCCGCCGCCGCCGGCGCGCCGGCGGACGACCCGTTCGCGGCGATGCTGCAGGCGATGCAGGCCGCCGGCGGCGCGGGCGGGCTCCCGCCTGGTTTCGGCGGCGCGGGCGGGGAAGGCGCGGACGACCCGTTTGCCGCGATGAGCTCGCTGTTCGGCGCTGCTGCCGGCGGCGGCGGCGCGCCCGGCTTCGCCCAGGAGCTGCAGGCCCCGCCGCCGGGGGCGAAGACGCGGCTCGACAAGCTGTTTGAGCTCGCGCACGTGCTCGGCGTGCTCGCGCTCGTCGCATGCGTCTGCCGCTGGTGGGAACCGGCGGCGCTGGCCCGGCGCGCAGCCTCGGGGTTCGAGCGCGATGGCGGGTCCGGACTCGCGGGGTCGACGGTCGAGCTCGTGCGTCGCCTTTCTTCTCCTTCGTACGCATAGTGGAAGGGACGGGAGGCTGACGGACGCGGTGTGGTCTGCATTCGGTCGCAACCGCCAGCCGGTGTTCTGGGCGTTCGTGACCGTGTCGCTCATCCTCCAAACGTCGCGCGCGCTGCTCTTCCGCGTGCGTACCTCATCCCCCCCCCCCCCTCTCCTCCCCCATTTGTCCGCCCTACTGAGACTCCTGACCCTCCTCTCGATCCCGGCGCGCACCCAGGCCCGCCCGCCGCCGTCCAAGCTTCTCTCGCTCGCCCGGCCGTTCCTCCCGCTCCTCCCGCCCAACCTCAGGACCTACCTGCTCACCGCGAGCCGGTACGGCAACGTCCTCAGCCAGTTCGCGCAGGACCTCGGCCTGCTCGTGTTTGCGCTCGGCGCCGCGCGCTGGGCGGCCGGCGGCGGCGCTGGAGTTGCGCTCGGGGAGGGGGGGAGCGCACCGCCGGTTCCGGGCGCGGCGTGAAGGACCGGCAGGGAGGGAGAAGGAAGGGAATCACCTCTTGGTTGGATCCATGTGGGCTGGAAAAAACCCTCGCAGCAAGCAGCAGCGCCCGGGGCAAGATGACACGGGAGCATAATACATGGGGCGGGGAAGGGGAGGGGGGAGGGTCACAACAAGGGCACGGGTGATACCACAGTCTGCGTCCTCCTTCAGTACCGCGCCGACGGGCCCCGGCTCGTGCTTCGCGTCCGCGCCCGCCCGCGCGCCGCGTCCGCAGGCGGCGGACTGGACGAGCTCGCTCGCCCCCTGCCCCTCCGTCCGCCACCGTCCCGTTCCGGCGTCCGCGAGCGCTCGCGTCGCAGTGACCCCCGCGCAGGCGAGGGCGAACGGCGGTACCGAGGGGACGGTGAGCGCCGGCGAGACGCGTACCGCTCCGGCGTGCGCGAGTGGGAGGGGGATCGCCTGCGGCGCGGCGGAGGTGACGGCCGGTGGTCCCTCCCGCTCCGGCTGTACCTGTCCGGCGAGCGCGACGCCCGCCGCGCGCGCTCGACGGGGGAGGGCGAGCGCCCGCGCCGCGCCGGCGGGGGCGAGTGGTCGCGCGTCGACGGCCGGCCGTAGTCCCGAGGAGGAGGAGGAGCAGGCTGGTCGAACCGCGACGCGCGGGCGCCGTACCCTGCGTCCCGGGTCATGCCTGGCGGTGGACCGCCTCGAGAGCCACCACGGTCGCCGCCGTACCCGCCGCCGCCGCTCCGAGCGCCGCCGTATGCAGGAGCGACCGTGCCCGCCGGCGGCCCGCGGAACCGCCCGCTCGCAGCATTGCGGTCGCGCTCGTCCTGCTCGCGCAGCTCGCGCTTCTTGGCCTCGACGAACTCGACCGGCACGCCGCCTGGGCTTTGCTGGGCCGACAGGAGGAGCTCCCAGAGCTGCTCGGTGAAGCCCGCCGTGTGCGAGGCCAGGAAGCCTTGCAGGAGAGACTGGATCTGGCGAGGGTCGGGCGAGCGCGTGTCTTCGAGCTGGCCCATCTGGGTGCGAGCCACGAGAGAGAGGAAGCGGCAGGCGTCAGCGCCACGCTCAAACCTACGAGCAAGCAGCAGAGCAGGGACACAGAGAGACAGAGACGCACGACCAGCTCAACGACGACCTCGTCCTCGAACCCGAGCATCTCCTCCGTTCTCTTGACGACCCACGGCCGGAAGACGTTCAGGTTGACCTTGCGCAGGTCGACCTTGGCGCTGAAACTCGGCGGGAAGGCGGTCGACTTGAGGAAGGCCTGGTCCTTGTTCTTGAACCGGCGGTCGTTCTCGGCCATCGTGCTCGACATGACGGGCTCTCGGCTGGCGCGCGGCGAGGAAGGGTGGGAAGGAGGGCGGATGGACGTCGGGGGGCGACGAGTCCGTCATCTCTGATCCTGTCGCGCTTCCTCCCAGACGTATATACGTACATCTTCCTCTTCGCCCTCGTAACGCCATCGACTGGACTGGGACGATCGACAACCTACAAGGCCTTCCCAAGCGATGCTCCTCTCCTCGAGCCTACTCTCCGTTGCGCTGCCGCTGCTGCTGTCGGCCGCGTCCGCCTCCGCGCGCAACATCACCGGCTCGCTCGCCTACTCGCCGCTGTTTCCCGGTTCGTACCCTGTCCCTGCCCCGCAGCGGCCTGCTTCGCGCTGACTGCGCCCTCTCATCTGATGGCCGGCCACAGACCGTTCCGCGTGTCCCGCGAGCGCGAAGGTCTTGCTCGACGCCGGCCAACAGGAGGCCTACATCCTCGCCGACGGGCACTTCATCCTGTGCGTCGCCCAGTCAACCCCCTCCTCGTCTCCAGCAGCGCGAGCTGACGCCCAAACTGTATCACATGCGTCTCTCCTGGACGGTGTGCAGGACGGACGTGGCGCCCGGGTTCCACACTCTGTCGGTCGTCTGCCCGGCGTTCAAGTTCATGCCCGTGCGTCGCGATCGCGTCCTTCCCCCGTCGCGACGAGCTCCCTTCGGGCTCACTGCGTGCCATCCTCTCTGCAGGTGCTCCTCGCGGTTCCGGAGGACGCCGCTGCCCTCCCCTTCGTCACGGGCCACAACCCGTCCAAAGTCCCGGCCTTCGCCCTCGCCTCGCCTCCCGCCCCCGGTCTCTCCCAGCCCTACCCGCTGCTCCTCACACCCGCGGGCAAGGAGGAGTTCCTCGAGCAGGCAAAGGCGTTCGAGCTCGGCGGGATGCTCAAGAATCCGATGGTGCTGATGATGCTGCTGTCGGGCGTGCTGATGTTTGCGTTGCCGAAGCTCACGGTGCGTTCGATTGCTCTGGTTCTGCTCAGTCCTGGGCAGCGCTCTCTTGGGAGTCAACAGATCGCTTCCAAGCTCGAAGGAAGCTCTCAAGCTGACCGGCTGCGCGCGTCCGTGTCGTGTCCGCGTAGAGCATGATGGACCACGAGCTTCTGCAGGAGGCCAACGACATGCTCAAGTCCGGGACGACGCCCTCCGCGCTCCTCACCTCGGCGTCCCCGTCGAACGGCGCGGCGCCCCCGGGCGCAAACTTCGCCGCCGCCAGGAAGGACGACGTCTCTGGCAGCGTGGGGTCGAGCGTGCAGGCGCCTGCCGCAGCGGGCGCTAAGCGCGGGGGGAAGAAGGGGCGCAAGTAGTACGCTTCGAGGGGTTGCAGGCTAGACGGTCTACGATGGCGCATGATGTGTCGGCACACAAGACGTGTAGGCACGCAGGGCTCTCTCAGCCGGGACGCTAACCGGAGCGCGGCGGAGCAGGGCTGACTTATCGCGCGTATCGCGCGGCGCTCAATGTGCCGCGCTCACCCAGAGTCACCGTCGGTCTGAGCAAAGTTGCTGGTGCCCGCGCATGACACGCACGATTGCCGCTTTCTGCCCGTCTGTGCCGGGACGCCGGGACTGACGGTTTTGATACAAAGTACCGCTCGTGCAGAAGAAGCATCGCAAGCCTCTCCTTCAACCTCGCCGCCCGCCCTCGCCTGCTTTCGCTTTAGAACCAACCCAAGCACAGAACATGATGGACGCGAAGCTGCTCTGTGAGTCCATCTCGGCCTTTCGACCACGGACAGCGCTGAATTGGCATTCCCCCATCGTCCTCTGCAGACCCGCTCGTGCGCGCCTCGTACTCCCACCCTCGATACACGGCCGCCTGACGACGTTTTCGTTCCAGGCCGCCTGCATCGTCATCATCGTCATTAACGCCCTCGGTTTTGCCGTCTACTGTGCGTCCTCCCCCACCTTCTCGCTCGCCTGAGAGCAAGCCTCGCGCCCGCTGACGCTCGCGCTCACCGCACCAGTGGGCATGCGGCACCAGCGCACGGCGGCTGCGCGGTGGGCGGCGCACTTGACTAGGCGGCGATCTCGGCAACGGAGACGGGCTTGGATTCTCAGCAAGAGCGTTTACTGAGGCTCCCTCGAGAAGCCTCGGCAAGACAGAAGGCGGCGGCCTCGTCGACAGGAGGCGGCGAGGAGGCGACAAGTTGAGCGAGTGCGCCGATCGCAACCTCGTCCGGTACGGGCTGATGCTGGTCGGCCGGCTTGGCCATGGCGGTGCGCCTGTACTTGCTGCTCGGAAAGACTCGTGGGCGATGGGGAGGAGAGGGCGGACGGCAGAAGCAAGAATGCGGGAGGGGCGCGAGTTCAGGGGGTGCAGTACGCATTGCATCTCCACCTAGCCCCTTTTTTTCTCCCCCCTGAATGGAAGAACACCGAGGCCACATCGCATCCACTCCTCCAGCAGACCCTCCATCGATTCCCATCGTCCCTACGCGTGCCATCCCGGTTCGTCTATAGTCGTCTGCCCTCAGTCCGCTTCTCCTCTGCAGACAGCGCCACCCACAGCCCCAGTGACTCTCGGTGCACGCCCGCGAACCACCTCACGAGACCCCACGCCTGGCGCTCCCCGAGCTCCATCGGCGCCGCACCAGCACAGCGCACGAGCTCGAGCACGTCCGCCCGCACGCCAGAGCACGGCTTCGTGTTCCTGGGGCGGACCGCGCACTCGAGCAACGTAAGCACACGCGCCGGCAGCCAGAAGCGAGCGTCGAGCCGCGCGAAGCCGGCGGGGGAGAGAGAGATGCGCATGCACTTTGCGTGAGAAAACGGCTGGGGGTGGTGCGTCTTCGCGAGGTCTTCGTCGTACAGCGTTGACGAAGGGAGCTCGAGCGTGAGCTGCGCGCGGACGGACGCGCCCTGCGACGGGCCCTGCAGGGCTCAAAGCACTGGAAGCCAGCAGGACGCGTGACCTCCATTCAGCCATCGTAACCGAACAGCGTGTCCTGGCCCCAGGGTCTGCTTCAAGAGCGCAGGAACGCCAAATCGAGCCCCTGGTCCCAGCGCCAGACGCACAGCTTGCCGTCTTGGCCCGCGCTGACGATCTTGCCTGCGTCGAACGCGACGCCGAAGATACGCTCTGCCCTCCGCGCAAGAACACCATACCGTGAGCCGTCGGAGCGCGATACGCAGCAAAGGGGAGAAGTACGAACGCGTGTGTCCGCCCCGGAGGTCGCGGACCAGCAAGCCCGTTCCGCGTTCCCAGATCTTTACGCTCTGGTCATACCCGGCGCTAACGACAAAATCTTTGCTCATCTGGATAGCGCGCACCTGCTCTGCCGATCTCGTCGGCCATCTGAACGAAAGGGACAAGAGAGCAAGGAGGAGGAGACGGACCAAGTCAGAGTGCCCGCTGACGAACGACGAGCACCCGCACGCCCCGGACGGGTAGCACGACCTACGCGTGTATGTCTTCGCCTTGACGTACTGCGACGTCGGGTCCAGCGAGCCTAGTGAAGTCGAAGGAGTCGAGAAGAAGGGGCTGGTGGGGAAGGGGGGGTCAAGTGCTGGGGAAAGGTCGAACTGCCGCACTTGGTGGTCCGACGAGCCGGAGACGATGAACTGGCTGCTCTCGCGAGGCCGACTTCCGTAAGCACAACCCGCGGAGGAGGATCTTAGCATGAGCTCGACTTACCCGTCAAAGTCAAGTGCCGACACGCCGCGCGCGAGAGGAGGCAGGACGTGCAGCGGCTCGCCCCTGACGGCCGACCAAAGGCGGATCGTGCGGTCTGCACAGCACCGAGATTCGTGAGCTGTCATGCTTTTCAACAGAGGGGATGAGGGAAGGACACGTACCGCCAGATGCAGAGACGCTATACTCGTGGAGACAAGTCAGTCAAGCTCAGTCTTGTGAAGCGCAGAAGCACCGGAACGCACATAACGTCCCCCTTCGCAGCCACTGCGTTCACCGCTCCCCGATGGCCCTCGAGCACGCACTCCTCCTCCAGCCCCTCGCCGACCCGCCATATTTTGAGCGTCCGGTCTGTGCTTCCCGTGTCAAGTTACCATACTTCTGAAGCGCAAAAGACAGGGCAAGGACGCACCCTTGGAGCAGCTCACGAAGCGGTCCGGCCCAAGTGCGCTCACACTGAACACACTCTCGGCGTGCGCACCGAGCTTGACGCTCATCAGCTTGCTTGTCCATCCCTCAGGTGAGCGGGCGCGCGCGTTGGAGGCGCTGGACACGAAAGACGAGAAAGCGGGCGGTGCGGACGAAGAGGGGGGCGTGAGGTGCCAGAGGGCGAGGCGGCCGTCGCCCCCTCCGCTCACGACCCTCAAGGCCTCACCCCCGGTCCCGCGCTCCTCGCCTGCACTACCCGAGCCCTCTGGCGGCGAGGGCAGCAGGCAGACGGTGAGCACGCTCCCAAGGTGCGCCCCCTCAAGCACGCACACGACCCTGCCGTCGTCCTTCCCTCCCTCGCCCAGCTGCCACACCCTCACAGTCCTGTCCTTCCCGCCCGTGACTGCTAGCCCACCCGGGGCGAGCGCGACACAATACACGCCGCCTGTGTGACCCGCCAGCCCGCCGGCGGCAAGCGACGACGCCGACCCGTGAACCGCGCGGGTAAGCGCGTGCGTGGGGCTTGCGAGCCGGCGGGCGAGCGTGCGCGCGGCGAGGTGCAGATGCTTGAAGTTGGGCAGCCGGAAGGCCAGGTTGGTCGGATCGCGCAGGGCGGGGGAAAAGGGCGGGGCGCGTGAGAGAGGAGGCGGGGGCAGGGCGTGCAGCAGGTGGCGCAGAGTTGACAGCCCGGCGTACGGCTCGCCTTGCACTCCGCTGCTGCTAGCCAGACCCGCATACACCTCCGCAACGTCCCGCTGAAAACTGGCGAGCCGCACATCTGCGATGGTAGCAGCGAGCGCGTCGAGCGACGTGCCCTCGTCCACGTCTGCGCCAGAGAAGGCTGGCGGCCAGTGCGCATCGTGCAGGCCGGACTGCGGACGACGGCGAGCGTACTCGTCGGCCGTCAGACTCGAGTGAAAGGCCACCCTCGAGTGCAAGCAAAGTCCTCGCCACAGTGCTGTTGGGTCGACCATCAGCTCAAGGCCGCTAAGGAGTAAAGCGGCAGGACGAACTCTGGTCATTTGCGAGCGTCCGCCAGGCACGGCACACCCCTTGCACGCGGAGCAATTCCGGCCCATCCAGGTGCGAAAGGACCTGAAGCGCGAGTTCCGATGGTAAGGCCTTGATTCGAGGTCACGAGTCAGCGAGCGAGAGGAACAGGCTGAGAGGATGAACAAGGACGCACGGTGAGCAGGTCGAAGGCCAGCCGAGAGTGCAGGTAGGACTGCACGTCCGCAAGTTCGGCCGCGGGCAGGGTCGCGAGAAGCTGCATAGCGAGGCCTATCCGACGGGCAGAAGGACAAGGGTCAGCCATAAGGCTCAGACCAGGGCTAGCCTGTTGAAGCAGGGCACAAGGGTTAAGGGGGGTTGCGCGCACCTCGAGTGGCCGAGGTTGACCCAGCGGCGGCTGCTTGTCTGGCCGACGACAGGCCAAGGAGATCAGACGCGTCGGGCAGGATCATGACGGTTGCCTGGGCAGGCGCTGAAGGGGCTGGCTGCTCGTCTGGGTCGTCGTCGGAGGCGAAGGGCGAGGGGCGCGCAGCACCCGGCGAAGCCGTTCTCCCGGCCGTCCCACCCCGGCCTAGTACAGGCTGGATAGCTTCAGTGGACGTCCCTTCTTCCCAGTGTGCAGCCAGCTGTGCCGCCAGGGGATCAAGAGATGGGGCGTGGCAGGTGGCTCTGCGGTCGTGCGCCTGCCTGCCAGGTTCGCGCTCCGCCCGTGTGCGCCGGTCGATCTCCATCAGCAACGACGACGACGACCCGCCCGACCCTGGAACCCACCTTCTTCGCCCGTCCCCCCCAAACAAGCCCAGCAGGAGTCTCATCCAGACTCCCCTACGTCTCCTTTGCCGCTCGCCCGCTCTTCTCCTTCCTCCCCTTCACCCGTGTCGCAGCCCATGGCCTCGCCCCGCCCGCCGGCGTCGCCTCTGCCGCCGACGTCGTCCCTCCCGCCCTTCTCGACGCCTACCCCGTCCAAGCCGCGCCGCCCATCCTCCACTGCGCCCTCGCGTCCAGGCCGCTTGCGCGCGCCCTCGTCCGTCACGGCGGCCGACGCGCCGTTCGTGACGCACGAGCAGGGGCTCGCATCGATCCGTGCCTTCCTCAAGGGCCGCTCGAGCTACGACGTCTTCCCCGTCAGCTTCCGGCTCATCGTGCTCGACACCAAGCTCATGGTCAAGAAGGCGCTTGGCGTCATGTGGCAGAACGGTGCGTTACCCAGGTTAGGGGGCTCTTGTTCGCTGGCTAGGCAGGACGTTCAATCAACCGGGAGGGAGCGGCTTGAGCTTCGGGGCAACGACCGCCGACGAACAGCGTCAGAAGCAAAGCCCCTCGCCTGCCCCTCCTCTCGCATCCCACGAACAACGCTGGCGGAGGCGGCCAGCGACTCTGGAATATGTCTAGCGCACGCTAGAAAGGCCTCCTACTGACCTTGAAGCTGTCGTCCGCACCCGCAGGAGTCATTTCGGCGCCGCTGTGGAACTCAGAGACCTCACGGTTCGACGGTGCGTCCCCTTTTCTCTCTCTCGCGCGCCTTCAGGCACTGCTCTTCGATCCGTGGGCCAGGCGGGGGGCGCAACGCCGTACATCTGCGCTCGAGAGATCGACCGTCCTCGATCCAACCCGCTGACTCTGCCTGGACACCGTCTCGCGCGCAGGCATGCTCACGGTGTCGGACATCATCCACCTCATCCAGTACTACTACCACACGCAGACGTACGAAGGTGCCGCGAGCGATGTTGAAGGGTTCAGGCTGGAAAATTTGCGGGGTGGGTCTCCTTTGTTGGGTCTCGTCCTCACGCGCTCGGGCTGACGCTCCTCGCCCTCCTGTGCCTACCGCCGCACAGCCATCGAGCGCGAGTTACGCGTCCCACCGCCTCCTCTGCTGTCGGTGCACCCGCTCGTGCCGCTGTTTGAGGCGTCGCAGCTGCTGCAGACGACGCACGCGCGACGGTTGCCGCTGATCGACGTCGACGAGCAGACGGGCGGTGACGTCGTGCTGAGCGTGCTGACGCAGTACCGCGTGCTCAAGTTCATCGCCGTCAATGTGCGTCTTGCGAACGTAATTCAATCCATCTCCGTTGTGAAACTGATTGGGCCCTGGTTTCTCGTCGCGCAGTGTCCTATCACGTACTCGCTCACGACCCCGCTCCGCGCCCTCAACATTGGCTCGTATGTCGCGCCGGATGGCGAGCGCCCGCGTGGACCCATCTCGCCTCACTGGCCGTTGGCGACGGCGACGCTCGAAACTACCGTCTTTGACGTCGTGCACATGTTCAGCGAGCGCGGGATCAGTGCTGTGCCGATCGTGGATGAGCAGGGGAGGGTGATCAACTTGTACGAGACGGTGGACGTGATCGTGCGTTTCTCCCTGACGCTCAGGCGTACCCCACGCGACTGCTGACTGATGCTATACGGGTTGGCGCTCGCTCCTTGGTACAGACACTCGTCCGCCTCGGCGCGTATACCTCGCTCGACCTGACGATCGCGCAAGCGCTCGCGCGCCGCTCGCCCGACTTCCCCGGCGTCGTGACGTGTACGCCGTCGGATTCGCTCGCCAACCTGTTCCAGCTGATCCGCAAGCGGCGCGTGCACCGGCTCGTCGTCGTTGCCGGCGCCGAGGGCGAGGAGGGCAAGCGCAAGGGCGGGCTGGTCGGCATCATCAGCCTCAGCGACGTGATGCGGTACATCATCTGCGGCGGCGGGGAGGACAAGGGCTTTGGGGGGAAGCTCGACGCCGTGGGTGAGGGGGAGACGCCGGACGAGGGCTTGCCGCGCGGCATGGGCGGCGATGGATGCGGAGACGGCGCCGGAAGGAAGGGGAGCACGGCGCCGAACGAGCCGAGCACGACGCCGCCGTTTCCCCCGCCCGTGCCGCTGCCGCCGATGCAGCCGATGGACCAGAAGTAGGCCGGGACGCCTGCGTCCTGTTATACCTCCTCGCCTGCGCGCTCGCCCGACCACTCTCCGCTCAGGACCGCCGCCCACGCGTCGTGCTCGGCGAAGTAAGGACCTGAAGGCGAAGGTCGCACGGTCAACGGTCGCTCAACGCTGCACTCTTTTTGCGCTCTCAACTCTTCTGCCGGCTTGCTCACAACCTTGCTTGAGCGCCGACGCCGCACCAAACCTCCGGCTGCAGCTTGCCTGTAACCCCCATGTATCCTCTCCCTCTTGCACCTGTATCACCGCTTTGCTCTTGACGATCTCTGATGAGCCTTCACGACTTGCGCCGCTGTTGGACCACAAAAAAAAAGGGGGGCATGGATCCAGCAGATTGCAGAAGCAGACCAAACTGCAGTCAAGATCCGGTGGACGAGCCAATACGCGCGAGCAGGTCGCTAGTGCGCACCAGCGTCAGCATCAGCCGCTTCCCCTGGCGCGAAGGCAACGAGGCGCAGACGCACCTGTACCTCGCCCTCAGCTTCCCAGCCTTGCCTTCTCCCCAGCTCGCGAACGGCAGCAGCGCGAGCGCCGCCTCGTACCACGCCTTTGCGCGCGCGAGGTTGGCCGTAGCGCTGTCCTTTTGGGCCTCGGTCGCGCAGACTGCAATGAGCTGCGTTATGCGTGCAAGGGAGGGAGTCAGGCGGAGTGAGGATGTCAAAGGAGGTGAAGAGGGACGTACCCAGTCCGACTCGTCTTGCGGGTACTGCAGATCATTGCTTTGCGCGTCAGCGTGCGTGATAAGATCGGCGAGGGGGAGGAAGGACGTACAGACATGTCTGTCTTTCCCGCGTGCGCCCGCTGCACATCGACCGCTTCGTTGACATGCTCTGCGTCGCGTCGTTCGAGGTCTGTCAGCGTGAGGCAAACCCAAGGCGGAAGGCGGGACGTACCGAGCGCCTTTGCCGTACTTTCGCTCGTGCTCTGGCCGAGCAAGAGGGAGACAGCCGTGCGCATCCAGCGCGAAAAGCGGTCGAGCGTGGGGATGAGATCAAGATCGAGACTTGCGTTGAGAAGGCGCTGTGATGCAAACGAGGGAATCAGGACAAAGACACCGACAGGGAGGGGGGTGACGGGGGCAGTACATCGAGAATTCGGGTCGCCACTGCGAGAGAAGCCGTGTCAGCGTGAAACGGCAGGGACGGCGCAGGATCCTGCAACGCACCGTCCGCCGGGCACGTCGAATGCGACCATACGAGCTGCGCGATGCACTCGAACGTCGACTCCGAACACTCACCGCCGCGCGCGAGGGCGTCGTCGACCGCCGCCTCTGCGCCTGACCAGTCGCCACCGTCGGCGTAGCAGCTCACCTGTGAGAGCCATGCGTCAGCGTTGCAATCGGATACGAAGAAGAACGCAGGAGATGATCGAGGGACGCACTTGGAGGACGCGCATGGTCTGACTGATCTCGCGCAGAGCCGACGCGCTTGAAAGCGGCGGCTTGCGGTCAAGCAGCGTGAGAAGCGCATCGAAGGCAAGCCTGGACCGCCGCAGCACCTCGGCTCTGAGCTTGCTCTACATGACCGTTTGCATCAGCTTTGAACCTATGAGCGAGTGGGAGTTCGCACACCTTCTCGTCTTCGCTCTCGTGTAGGTCGCGAAGCTGAATGTAGCGCGCGACGCAGGACGCGTAAGATGCAAGCACTCGATGAAGTTGGACGTCGTCCGACGGCGTGAGCGAGACTTCCGCGTAGAGGTCCATGAACTGCGCGGCGCTCAGAGACTCTCAGGAGGATTCCTCGGCGTTTATGCAAGCAGCGTGGGACGCACCGCAACGGCCGCCTCAAACAGCCCGTAAAGCACGCCCTCTCCCCATCCCGCCCGCGTTCCGTTGACTGCGGAGTTGTATGCCTGCTTGTACAGCCATAGCAGCTCCTTCTCGTCCGGCGCCGTCTGTGCATCAGAAGCTTGCTGCGTCGCGATCTCGACGGCGGTTCGGAAGTGGCGGACGAGCGTCTCTGAGAGGTTGAGGGTGTCACTGTGCGCGGACAGACGCGAGACGTTGCTCAGCTGAGCGAGGCGTTCAATGCAAGTTAAGAGAGGGACGTACCGCTCGGCATGCACGCTTTCCAGCTGCTTTGCCGTCAAACGCACAAGACACCGGACAATCACCAGGCTTGATGTCCCTGCGAGATCGGGCGCGCCCTCGCGGACCTTGCCGAGCAGCGAGTCGAGCGCTTCCAGCAAGACGTTGGGGAAGTTGGCGTCTGTTGCGAGTTGCCTGTCGTCGTACATAACCGTTCAGCCCTGACTGGACTCAGCATCAGCCAGAGGTGAGAGGAACGCACGTCGCGAGGAGCAGCAGCTTCGTGTCGAGGTCGTCGCATTGGACTAGCGCCTTGACGGCAGCGACCGCAGGTTCCTCCAACCCTGCACGCGAAAGCGCTTAGTCTCGCTCACACCGGAAAAGGAAGGTGCGCTCACCCTGATTGATGTAGCTCAACAGCTGAAGGTAGCACGTCGCTCCCTCGTTTGGGTTGCAGCAGGCGATGGCCTCGGCCGCGCGCTCGTAGTCCTGGAGCAGGATGTGGCAGAGTGCGGTCTTCCTGCGCTCGTTCAAAGGGCAGCGCTCAGCTGTCGACGCAGGCTCCGATCAGACGCACATGACGCACCGATGGACCCTAAAGGAGCAAGCTGCCGACGTCAGCTGGCGCATGCTTGGAGGCAAATGGACGGACGCACATGGCCGAGTCTGAAGCTGAGGGCTGTAGAGCCGGATGAAGCGAGAGCTCGTCTTTCCGTCACCCGTGAGATCAGCGTCGACGACCCCTCACACAACGCGCAAGGGACGAACTCACAAAAGAGGACGGCCTCAGCGTGCTTTGGCGGGACCGCACCGTACCGCCCGTCGCCCATCTGCCAGACGATCATCTGACACGCTTTGCAGCCCGCCGGGATGAGACGGGACCAGCCGGCCTCTTTGATGGCTGCTCGTCAGGGGACGAAGCTTATCAACCTGCAGCACCGGCGCACCCTCTCCTAGAGAACGCACCGTCAAGCGCCGCCTTGAGTTCCCGGCAGACAATGTGCGCCGTCTCTTCCGACTTCAAGTGAATCAGGATCGACATGACAACCGTCACGAGCAGCTCGCTGGGCGCGCCATCCGGCGTCGCCGACGGTGGTGCCGGAGGTCGAAGTACGCGGAGAAGTAGACGCTGCAGGATCTTGGTGACGACATGCCGGCTGCCGACGCTTCCAAGTCAGGTCGTCGTCCGCGCAGCGAAAAGGCGAAAAGGCGCACCTCAAAGCGACCTTGCCGTGCAGGACGGTTTTGATCACCCTGTTGACGAGCGTGTCGGACAACGTGTCGTGCTCGATGACGGAGGAGAAGACTGCAGAAGGGTGCAAAGGGAAGTCAGGACCAGGTAGACGTTGAGTTACGACGGGAGGGACCGGCACACCATCGACAACCTGAGCATCGCCGGCCTTCCGCTGCAGAGCGCACTGAAGTCTTAGCCACCTCGCCCTTCGAAGGTCGGCTTCCTCCCCATCCTGCGAATTTCCCCGTCAGCCCTCAAACATGTTTCGCCCTGGTGCGCAAGGGACGCACCGCATGCCGGTTGGTCAAGATCTCGTCCAGTGTCGCCTCGGCGCGTTCGAGGTGCTCTGGATCTGCGGGCGAGGCGGCGATGTATGCGCGAGCTGCAGCAGAATTTCATTGTCAGTCGCGGGCTCGAAAATGGAGCGCTGAAGGTGACAAGCCGAGGGCCAGCATGATGTCGTTCTGCAGTAGCAGACAGTCGTTAGCCGACTCAGGATTACGCCGCAAGAGCCAGCTCTGCGCACCCTGATCTTTCCTCCAGTATAAGTCCTCCGCTCCCGCTCTTCCCCTCCGCCCAGCTCGCGGTCGGACTGCTCGCCCAACCTCAGGCCCAGCGTGAGCCAGTCGACCGCCGTCCCGGCGCGCTTTGCCCGCTCGCCCCCCGTCCCGGGGTGGTTCTCATCGGGCTTGGACGCAAGGAGAGACGTTCCGACTTGGTGAGAAAGCGCCATCAAAGGGTGAACCTGCGGTAGGCATGACTGTGTCAGGCCAGCGGTCGAAGGGTCAGAGGAACAGGCTGCGGACATCGCGAGGTGAAAGCAGGGACAGCCGGTAGTCGTCGCACGCCTTGCGCATCATGAACCACGCTGGCTCGAGCATGGCACGATGGAAGTTCTGTGTGCAAACACGCGTACGGTCGTCAGCACCTTTTCAACGGAAGGAGAGGGGGGCGAGGGCGCAGGGTGAGGACGGACGTTCTCCGCCCGCACGCGGAAATAGGTCGTGTGTGCCTTTGCGCGCTGCCTCGACTCGCTGTACGAGACGGAGACGGGCAGTTTCGATAGAGCATCCTCGTACTGGTGACGGTCGTCGAAGGGTCAGCTCCTGCGCACGGCGGGCCGAGGCTCAGAACTCACCGTCGCGCACTTCATCAGCACACCCTCTGCGTCTTGCACGTCTCCGATCGCCGAGAGCGCCGACGCCGCCTTTGCACCAAGCTCGAGAAGCCGCACGAGTCCTGCGGATGCCAACGGAAGGGAATGAGGGTCAGCAGTGAGCGCATACATCCATCTCTTTTCAAGCGAACGACGCGCGCACCTTCGACGCCGGGCTTGGCCTCTCGCCCGCACTCGATTAGCGCAAACGCCGCTGCTCTCGCTGCCTCCCAAGCACGCCGGGTCAGCTCGTCGTCTCTCGTACGTTCGTGGTCTGCGCGCCGCTCACCCTTCCCAAACAGCCCCCCCGCGCCCCGCTCGCGCCACTCTGCACTGCCATTCCACAACCCCACACCCACCGCGTCCAGCTCGTCCGCGTCCCTCTCTTCGAGGGTCTCTCTTCCGCGTGCGAGGAGGGCGGTGAGGTCCGCTGCACCCGAGGTGGCCGCGTGGAGGTGCGTGAGGAGAGCGCAGGCGGAGGGGGTCGAGGGGGAGGCGGAGGCGGGGTCGTGCAGGAGGGGCTTGAGCTGGAGGAGCGTCTCTGCATGGCAGGGAAGAGAGAGATCGTCTGATGAACTGAAGGCGGACAGGAAGGAAAGCAAGCGGGGACGCACCGCGAAGGGCTTTGAGCGTGGACTTGACGTCGGCCGCCTTCCGCTTCTTGACGCTGGACATGAGATGCGGTGCAATGACGGAGTCAGAGGCCGCCAATGGGCTCTCTGAAGGAGCCGATTCAGAGGAGGAATGGAGATAAAGGTGAGCGGGTGGGTGTTGGTCGCGACTGATGAGCGTCACCCGCGTCAGTCCGCTCGACGACCCACGCCCCAAACAGCTACAAGCGGGTCATAGTTCATCCCTCCGCCGCCCCCCCTCCTCTCCATCTGTTACCGATCCTATCGGCTCGCTCGTCTGGATCTCCTGCAGAGGGTCCGTCAGCCCGGTTCCGCCGGCCTCGCCCGCGGCCAGTACGTCCTCCAGGTCCTTTGCGAGCCGCACGAGTGGCGGACCGCTCGCTTCCGGCTGTGCGCTGTTGACGTCGACGACAGCAGCGGCCGCTTTGCCCGTTGCTTTCGATCTCGACCCGAACCCGACAACCCTCCCCGCGCCGAACGCAACGCTAACCAGCCCCCCAACAGCCTTATCGACGACCCTACGCTTGAGAATCCATGCGCACGCGCCGAGGAAGAAGGCGAGCCCGCCGAGCAAGCAGATGCGGTCCCAGTAGTTGGTCCGCTCGAGCGCCGAGATCAAGGCCGAGGACTGGTCGAGTAGCGACGAGTACTTCTCGTAGAGCGCATTGGTGGAGGTGATTGTTTGCGTGCTCTCGTCTGCGGTCTTCGGTGGTCAGAAAGACTACCTTTCTCAGGCGTAGGCGTGAGAGGAGGGAGAGCGCACCAAGCAGCTGAGATGCCATGACCGAACTCTCGAGCTCTGCGCGCATGAGCTCGTTCGTCTTGCGCAGCGCGATGGTCACTTGGTCTGCCTTCTCCTGCAGCGGGTCGTCCGACGCTCTGTAGCACAACACACCAGTTCGATCGGATCATCAGCCTCGTCTCAGCTTGAGATGGATGCCCGAAGGACTGACGCTTGTGTTGCGTTCGGGATGAGTGCAGCGTGCCTGGATGAGATGATGGACAGTGCGGAGGACACTAAGTCAGCCAATCTGCACGGAAGCTGAATCATCCGACTGCAGCAGTGACGGGTGGCGCCAGCTCCTGCACCAGAGGAATGGAGAACTGACTGCGAGCCGGCGAGATCGAGCGTCTGCGCACTCTCCATCAGCGAGCGCCGGTAGTCCCTGCGCGCTCTGCAGCCCGTCACCGCAATCCGTCAACAAGCAGGGTGACACAGCGACAGCATCACAACGTCAGCTCGGCGTCCGGGTGATGCAGGGACTTGCAGACGACACACGCTGCGACGTCGGTCTTGAGAATGTCGACCTGCGCGAGCAGGGTCGATCGGACAGCGGGGTCGTCCAAGTCCTCCGCGAGGTCCAGCAGTTCCTGCGAGCGAGCGCGTACAGTCCGAATCGTCAGCGTCTCGCCGGTCGGAAGCCCAAGGTGTCGCGGGCCAAGAGAAGGGAAGCAGACGTACGGTGACGGCGCGCTCCAGGCCGACGAGCTCAGCCCTGGCCTCGCGCGCGCGCGCGTCCACCTCGTCGGCCGTGCTGCCTTCCTTCGGCGTGAGGGCGGGCAGCAGGTCGGAGCGCAGGAAGGCGAGCTTGCGGGTGGCCTGCTCGAGACGGGCGTGGGCTGCCATCGGGGCCGGTGAGAGAAATGTGGTTGGGGGACAGGAGCCGGGAGGCGGAGATGGTCGCGCTCATGCTCGCTGCTCCCTGACCGTCACTCGCCTGCCCGTCCCTCATCGCCTGCACCTCGTCCAGAGCTCGTGTGCCCTGTCCAGCCCAAGTTACCGCGTTCAATGTCGCTCTCCACCCCGCCGACGCTTCCTCCGACCCTGGTCCCGCTCGCCTCGCCGCCCGCGCACTCCATCGCCCAAACGTCCTTCTCGACCCTCCTCCTGACGCTCCCCCTGCCCCTGCTCGCCTCGACCCGCGTCGCGAGCTCGCGCCGGCGCGAGAAGGAGCGCTTGATGGAGGACGAGGGGCTCGTCCCGCCCGGGCTGACGGACGGATCTCCCGTGGTCGGCGGCGCCGTTGAAGCAGGGCCGGGCAAGCAAGGCGAGGACGAGGAGAAGGCGGCGGTCAGGCAGCAGCTTGAGAGTCTCGGATTCCGCGTCGGCGGCGACCTGGCAGAGCGGCACGTTCTCTCTTGAGCCGACTACCGGGTCTTGAGCAATTGCTGACTATTCATCCCCCCTGGCTTCGCGCACAGGCTGGCCTTCGCGAAGCCGCGGTTCGCAGACCCGCTCGAGATCGTCAAGTTCGTGTGCAAGGACCTGTGGACGGCCGCGTTCAACAAGCAGATCGACAATCTGCGTACAAATCACCGGGTGCGTTATCCTACTGCTCTGTCTGGGGAAGGGCTTGTGGGGGGAGAAGGCAGGAATGGGACAACCTGCATGCGGTGATGCGCAGCGCCCTTCCTGACCTTTGATTCGAGCTCACGCTCAAAAGACGCCTCGCTGACTCCTCTCTGTCTGCATGCTCTCTCGCAGGGAGTCTTCGTTCTTCAGGATGCCATTTTCCCGCCAATTGCACACATCTCGACTTCTCAAGGCGGACCAACGGACGTGCAACTGGCAGCCCTCGTGCGTTCTTTCCGCCGCTGGTCACTTAGCCTTTGAGCATCATGTTTTCCTAGACTTTCTCGGCATGCTGACTTGTAATAAAACGTGCTCTGAACCTGCAGTACCTCTCCTTCGTCTGTCCCTCCCATCTGTGCGCCTCCTCGCGCTCACCCAACTAACCTTTTCTTCTCGGTGCCACCTACAGCCCAAAGGCCTGATTCGCGGCGCCCTAGCCCGGCTCGGTCTCCCAAGCACCGTCAGCGCCGATACAAGCGGGCTGCCGCAGGTGACGTTCCAAATCAAGACTGTGAAGGTTGGCGCGTGAGGGGGTCGAGGGGTGCTTGCGCGTTGAGAACGCTTACGCGCCTTGGCGCTCGTTGGCCGGGTGTCATGAACGCCTAAGG
The DNA here is from genome assembly GCA_014825675.1 of Cystofilobasidium ferigula. Classification (NCBI taxonomy): domain Eukaryota; kingdom Fungi; phylum Basidiomycota; class Tremellomycetes; order Cystofilobasidiales; family Cystofilobasidiaceae; genus Cystofilobasidium; species Cystofilobasidium ferigula. Next base: position 97,959 of record MVAM01000016.1, read on the forward strand.
CCGGGCGCAAGTGGGGGGGGCCTTGCAGACGAGTGCGCTTCGCTAGAAGTCTGCCAAACTTGGGGCTCAAGCCAGACCGTGCAGGCCGAGGACGCTCATGTTGTCGCCTTTCATACAGAGCTGTTGTACGATGTCCCCGCTCCTTGCTCCACATCAAAGCGCGTGCTGCAAAGTCCCTTTCATCACATCGCGCCGTGCCGCGTTCAGCCGCGTCCAAACCAGCCTCCAAGCCAGCCCTTCTTCTGCGGCTGCGGCTGCTCCTCGTCGCTGCTGCTCTCCTCCTCCTCGGCGGCTGCGCCCTGCTCGCCTTCGACTTCTTCCAGTACGGCTGACACCGTCGCCTTGACTTTGTTCGCCGAGTCGTGCGCCGTGCTCGCCGCCGCGCTGGCAAGGTTCACCGCGGCCGCGGGGGCGGAGGCGGACAGGGCGGGGTCGGGGCGGAGGTCAAGGTCGACAAAGTTGACGGCGAGGTCGAGGAACGTCTTTTCGCTTTCGCCCGCGCCCTCCGCCGCACGCGAAGCAGCGTACAGCTTGTCCTTTGCCTCCTTCTCGAGCCCGCCTGCGAGCTGCTCGACCCGCTCGATCTTGCCCTGCGTCACCTGCTCCGGGTCTGCTCCCCCAAGCGGCCATGCCTCGTCGGCGGAAGGGAGGGAGGCAGAGAGCTGGCGGAGGAGGAGGGTCAAGGCTGGGAGGAGGGTGAGAGCCTTTTCGGGAGATGCTTGGGGGACAGGGAGGGTAAGGTGAAGGAGGGTCAGGTAGTAGAGCCTGCAACGGACGCGGATCAAGAACGCCGGTCAGCGTCGGCTTGCAAGGGTAAACCACACAGGACAGGCGGAAAAGACACACCGCAAAGCGCGGAACCACCCGACCTTGACCTCCACCGCCTCACCCTCCCCCCGCGCGCCGCGCTCGACCGCCCCGAGCGCACCGACTGTCTCCCACTGCGCAACGACGGCGCCCAGGAGTCTGACGACCTTAACGAGCGTCTTTGCGTCCGGCTTCTCTTGCGCGGCAGCCGCACATGAGACAGGCCCGAGCGGGAGGGAGCGAGGGAGAAGGTGATGCAGGAGGTGCAGGTCGCGCTGGATGAGCGTGGTCGCCTGGACGTATGCGAGGTAGTCGCCAACGAGCGAAGCGCTGCTCTGTCCGTCGTTGGCGTCGTCGGCAGGCGAGGAGGCCGCGACGACCGATAGCCCATCGGCCGTCGCGCTCAGCACGCGGTCGAACGCTTTGAGCACACCCTTCTTGCGCTTCCCTGCTGCACCCTCGGCCACAGGGACGCCAACGGAGTATTTGTCGCGAAGGACGCGCAGGCCGCCTTCGACCTTCGCGAGCGCGCGGACGAGACGTGCGCTCGCGATGGGCCGCTCCTGCCCGAGGAAGGTGAGCGTCCCGCCCGCCTTGGCCGCCTTGTCGGCGTCCGGAAGGGCACTGACGTTGTCAAACACGGCCCCGGGAACGTCGAGCGACTCCTGCATGTCTGCAAGCAGCGGCGCAAAGTCCTGCAGGATCTCGTCGACCTCGCGCACGCGCCCGCCCGAGCTCGCGCGGAGCTTGTACGCGCAGAACCGGAGCGCAGGCGCAAAGTCGCGCTCGGCGAGCTCGTTCGCGCGCGCGGCTTCGACCGCGCCGAGCTTGGGCGCAAGCGCGCGCAGGAGCAGTAGGCCGAGGACGTACGCCTCGAGCGCGGCCTCCACGTCCTCGCGCTTCAGCGCACGGTTGGCCGTCAGGAGCAGCCGGAAGACGTGCGCCTGGGCTAGGGACACGGGGTCCGCAGCGACAGACGGGAGGGCAACGAGCGACGCCGTGTAGCCGAGTGCCTTCTGCAGGCGCGAGAGCGTCTGCTGCTTAGCCGACTTGCTCGAGTGTGCAAAAGCGGAGGTCACGGGCGCGAGGGATGAGATGTAGGCGCGTTCAGCCGAGAGGAGCAGCAGCTCGACGGCCCTAATCAACAAGGCACACGAGTGTCAGCTGGTGATGCATGTCGAGCCGTAAGGCGCTTTGCAGGCCCACCGACCTATCGCTGACGGACGAGCAGGATGGCGGAAGCCGCGGGCTAGGACGAGCTACTACACGCACCTCTGGTCGTCGCTAAGAGCGTCAACGTCGATCTTGCCCTTTCCGCTGACGCCGAGCGCCTTGCGGACGCTGGAGAGCCTGCGGGTGAGGTGGGCGTGGTACCTGGCGTAGCCGTCCTTTGAGCCCTGCTCGAACGAGTTGGGGTCGCGGTGGGCGGCGAGGAGGGCGAAGACTGCGAAGGAGGAGGGACGGTCAGCTGGAGGAAGTGGTACCGTCGGAGCGCGTAGAGAGCGCACTGTCAGGGCTGGCTGCCGTCGTTGCCATGGCCGTTGACGGGAGGGGCGGGAGGGGGCTGGAAAGGATGGCGAAGGGGGGGGGGGGGGTCGGCGTCAAGGGCCAGGAAGTCAGAGCTCGCCCCTTGACCGCCATCTCGCTCTCGCCTCCGCTACCTCCTTCCCGTCCTCCTCCCCCCCTCTCACCACCTTTTCTCGCGTCCCGATGGGAAACGTCTGCTGCGGCTGCGGTCAGTCTTGCCTGCCTGTGCGCCCGGTGCGGGCGAGGCAGGTGAACGGCGCAACTGACGGCTACTGCTCTCCTTGCCCGAACGATGGACGACGCAGGCTCGTCCCGCCTGTCGGCCGCCAACGAGCCGCTGCTGCTCGAGAACGAGCGCGAGGCCGTCGCCGACCTGCTCCAGTACCTCGAGAGTCAGTCCCGCGTTCCATGATCACGCTGGTCGCACGGCGCGTCAGGGCAGCGGCCGCTGCTCGGGCGAGCTCGGCTTGGGCACGTTTGCTGACCCCCTTGCCCTGCCCGCCTCCTTCCCTGTCCTGACCCTTCCCGCCGCTGCCCTCGTCCGCCTCGTCTACACCCGTGGTCATTCTTGCTTGCTCCTGTGCGGCTGCTCGAACCTGTCCCCAACGCCCATTCACACCGGTTCGTTGACACTGTCATCTCGGCCTGCGGAAAAACAACGCCTCTGCATCACCTTCGCTCGCTTCCGGTCGCGCTGCCACCCGCCTGCCTTGTCATGCCACTCCCTTGCCTCCATCTCTCAACCTGAAATCCCTCCGATTCATCCGGACCGCCAATTGCACCTGGTGGACACATCGGCCAGACCGCACTACAACCAATTTCTTCACCGGCTCGCCTTTGGCGGCGCTCACAACGCTATCCTTCAGCGACAATGTCGACCTGCAGCGGTCCGCAGCGCTCGCGTTTGCCGAAATCACCGAGAAGGAGGTGCGACCCGTCGGACGTGACACGCTCGATCCTGTGCTGTTCCTGCTCGGCTCGCACGACGGCGAGGTACAGCGGGCCGCATCGGCCGCGCTCGGCAACCTCGCCGTCAACCCGGAGAACAAGACGCTCATCGTCCGCCTCGGCGGACTCGAGCCCCTGATCCGCCAGATGCTGTCCCCAAACGTCGAGGTGCAGTGCAACGCCGTTGGGTGCATCACCAACCTCGCGACGCATGACGACAACAAGTCGCTCATCGCCAAGTCGGGCGCGCTTGTCCCGCTCACGCGGCTCGCGAGGTCCAAGGACATGCGCGTGCAGAGGAACGCGACGGGCGCGCTGCTCAACATGACGCACTCGGACGAGAACAGGCAGCAGCTCGTCGCGGCGGGTGCGATCCCGGTGCTCGTCGGCCTACTCAACTCGGAGGACACCGACGTCCAGTATTACTGCACGACTGCGCTCAGCAACATCGCCGTCGACTGTGCGTCTTCTTTTCCTGCCTGCGGTACGACGTCCACTGATGTGATCACACGTTGAGCAGCATCAAACCGCAAGAAGCTCGCGCAGTCGGAGCCGAAGCTCGTACAGTCGCTCGTCGCCCTGATGGACTCGCCATCGCTCAAGGTCCAGTGTCAGGCAGCCCTCGCACTCCGGAACCTTGCGTCGGATGGTGCGTGCCTGTCACCGCTGCCTCTGAGTACATGGCTGACCCCGTCCATGCGTGTTGCCTCGCAGAGAAGTACCAGCTTGAGATCGTCAAGTCGGAGGGTCTGCCGCCGCTGCTACGCCTGCTGCACTCGACCTACCTCCCCCTGATCCTTTCGTCCGCGGCCTGCGTCCGCAACGTGTCGATCCACCCGTCCAACGAGTCGCCAATCATCGACTCTGGCTTCCTGCAGCCGCTGATCGACCTGCTCTCGTTCGAGGAGAATGAGGAGGTCCAGTGCCACGCCATCTCGACGCTGCGCAACCTCGCAGCGAGCTCCGAGAAGAACAAGGGCGAGATTGTCGGCGCGGGCGCGGTCGAGCGCATCCGCGACCTTGTGCTGTCGGTGCCGGTCGGCGTGCAGAGCGAAATGACGGCGTGCGTGGCAGTGCTGGCCTTGTCAGGTGCGTCCCCTTTCCGGTCCCTTCCTCCATGCGCTACCCAAAAAGGCTGATCTCGATCTGGTGGTTCACGCACAGATGACCTCAAGCCGCAGCTGCTCGAGCTCGGCATCTGCGAGGTCCTAATCCCGCTCACCAACTCGCCCTCGGTCGAGGTCCAGGGCAACTCCGCTGCCGCGATCGGCAACCTGTCGTCGAAAGCGGCCGACGACTACGCCGCGTTCAGCCGAGTGTGGAACCGGCCCGAGGGCGGGCTGCACACGTACCTCGTGAGGTTCCTCGGGAGCTCGGACATGACGTTCCAGCACATCGCGGTCTGGACGCTCGTGCAGCTGCTCGAGTCGGAAGGTGCGCTGCAGCCTCTCGTCACCTCTTGCATGCAGCACGCTGACGCATGTATGCGCCTCCACTCTATAGACGAGCAGCTGTACAAGAACATCAAGTCCTCGCCGCTCCTCCTCCCGCTCATCCGCCAGCTCGCCGCCGCACGCGCCCCTTCGCGCCCGTCGTCGCCGACGCACGGGCCAGGTGGTGGGTCGGACGGCGGCGCGTCGGACGACGGCGATAACGGGGCGGACGAGATCGCGAGCTTGAGCGCGCGCATCCTCGACCTGACGGAGGACGAGGGCGAGGGCGGGCGGGGCGAGAGCGAGGGGACTGAGGGAGAGGGCGGCGGACTCGGGCTGCAGGGGACGGACGAGTAGAGCTTCGACCGGCTTGCCCGCCCTTTCTCTACCCAGCTCTTTCCTTTGCCCAACCCTGCCTCTTGACGAACCAGCCGGCGCTGGCCTTGCGCAGCGCCGCTGCCTTACGGACCCTCACGCCCTTCTTTCCCTTAACAACCCCCACACCTCCGCCTAATCGCTCTGTCCTCGCTTGCTTTTGCTTCTCCAGCCCTGTGTACGTTCATATCTTTTCACCCTCTCCGCTTCGCCAACTCTAGCTTGCGTCCTCGTTCGTACGATCGACATGGCTCTCGCCTCAGACGAGTACGCGGGCGAGAGAGCCGTCAAGAGGTACAGAAAACGAAGCGCGGGGAGGGCGGAAGCGGAAAGGAAGTAGCTGGGCACGCGCCGAATCGAGGGAGCCAAATGCATCACCCTCGGTCATATCGTGCTGGAAGGGAAGGAACAAGACGCAGTACTTAGCGGCTGGGGGCGTTATTCGCGACGAGTTGCGGCCGGAACCTCGACATCTGTGCCTCGAACCCGTGCGCCGCCGTCCTGCTGTCTTCCTCATATCGGCGCATGCACGCTGACCTGAGCTCGGATCATTGAATCGCGAGCTAGGTCTCACCCTTGTCTACTCAACCTCTGGCATCTCCTTTACCTCGCCAGCACTTTCCACTCCCTCACGACGTCGCGCAGCCTCACCCGCGCCTCAATCCTCACTCGTCACCCACGTCTTGGGATGACGTTTCCGCGCTTCAAGAGCACTCGGGAACGCGTGTAAGGGCATGGGTTGGGACAACATGTTACGATGAGAGTTCAAGTGCGTGGGCTGAGAGTCTGTGGATGGGCAATGTGTGCAGAAGAGGAGAAGTGAAGAAGTCCTTCTAAGGAGTCGCAGGGAACAGGGGTGATGGAAGTGGGCGCCGGTTATGAGGAAAGGTGAGAGATAGACCGGGGTGAGGGTAAGATATTGACAGAGTCGAAGGATGACGGGGATGAAGGTTGATTAGCGCATATTAGAAGGTCGCCGTGTGCGAGTGCTAGAGGCAGATCCCGGCTGGGGGGAGGGGAGGAGGGCCGACGGGTAGTGAGCCTGGGGAGCAGGCTGGTACTGGTGCATAGGGTGGCCGTAGCCAGTGAACGGCTGGTGAAAGGCGTTGGGCATGGGCGGAACAAATCCCAAGTCGTATGGCGGGGCGTACGCGCCGAAGTGGCCGAGGGCGGGGGACGGCGGGAAAGCGACGGGCATCGGCGGCGGCGGTGGGAAGAGGCCGCCCATGTGGCCGACGGTCGGGATAGCCGGCGATGAGCGCGAATGATGCATCATCCGCGGCGACCCCTGCTGGTGTCGGTGGTGGTGGAGATGGTTGTACGGCGTCGGCGTAACGGTCGATGAGGACGCATGACTGAAGGCGGCGACCGACGAATGCGCCTTCAGCTGAGGCGATGAGCGCGAGCGACTCGACGACGGCAGAGCATCGGGCCCAGTCGTCGAGCGCTGGTGGTTGTACGACAGAGACTGGAGACGCTGGCTGCTGCCCGACGGCGGGATGGAGGACGACAGCGACGTCTGTGGCGACGAGTTGCCCGAATCGTAGACGAGCGACGGCGGCTGCAAGTCCTCGAGGGCGGTCGACTCCTGCCGCCGATGGCGGTGATGGTGGTGCATCATTTTCTCCTGCGAGTGCGAGCGCGACATCGTCTCGCTGGCGAGTTGCTGTGACGAGCGTGAGCGCGGGCCAAAGCTGGACGGAGGAGCGTGGGCGCCGGACGATGAGTTGACCGAGTCCGGCAGCTTGTTGGCCGGACCTTTGCCGTTGCGCGGTGATTGTGCTTGAGGCGTCGGCGCGGATGGGAGCGCGAGGTCGCGCATGCTCGCCTTGCTCGGGATCGTCGTCGGCGCGGCCGCGCGCCGGCTGAGGCTGTTCCAGTCCTCGTACTGCCCGCCGTTGCCCTTCCTCTGCCCGAGCTTGGAGCTCTCGCGTCGCTCGCGCGCAGCCGCCACCTCAGCCTTGTATCGCTCCTGCCGGCGGCGCTCCTCCTCTTCCTGCTTCGCACGCGCCTTTTCAGCCTTCGCCTCGGCAGCCAGGCGCGTATCCGTCGCACGGACGAGCGCCTCCGTGTCGACCGAAAAGCGCACGCCGCGCGGCTTGGACGGCAGGGGCGGGACAGGTGGCACAGGCGTCGTGGGCGTCGACGGCGGGCGGTCGATGGGCGTCGTCGATGACGCTCGAGCAGTGGTGAGCGTCGCGAAGGACTGGCGCCGCGCGACTGCGGCGAGCGGCACCAGGTCTTCATCGTTCTCCTCGTCATCGTCGGCGACGGTCGAGGTCGAGAGCGACTGCTCGAGGTGCGCTTCGAGGCCCGAGAAGGAGGCCGACCGGCGGCTCGCCATCGCGCTCTTGAGCGGGCTGGTGACCGGGAGTGAAGATCGCGCCGCCTGATCCCCACGCGTGATGGAAGAAATTTGAGAAGGACTCGCCGACGGCGTAGCGGTCGAGAGTGTCAAGGCCGGCGGCGAAAGTGCCGATGAGCGGATGGAGGCAGCTTTAACAGCTGGTGCTGGCGAAGCGGTCGCCTTGAGCGGCGCGATGGGAGGCAGCGCCAGCGGAGCATCGACGACAACCAGCGGCTCTTCCTTAACCATATCAGTCGGGCTTGACCGACCAGACGATAGCGTCGGAAGCAGCGTCGTTGACGTCGTGCTAGGCGACTTAGCAGCAAGCGTCCTGAAGACTTGCCCGCTCTCAACCTCAGTGGCAAGCGCGCGGAGGCCGAGGGAGAATTGTAGAGGCGCAGGGCCGGACGCGCGCGAGCAGCCTTTGGCGCGCCGCGGGCGGACAGCGTCGAAGCTGAAGGTGCGGTCGGGCACCTGCGGGTGCGGTAGAACCTCCGTGTATCGCTGCTGGAATGACGGTCGCTTGATGAAGGCGAGGATGCCGGAGCCGAGTTGACCGGAAGCGGCAGAATGGACAAGAGGCAGCGTCGGAGCGAGTGCGTCGACGAGGCTAGCATCGAGGTCCTGAGGGTCGGCGATAGTCGCGACAAAGCGGCCAGTCTTGTCCTTGACGAGGGAGATCGGGCGGGCAGAGAAGATACTGCGGGGGCAAAAAAAATCAGTCAGGGAGCGAGTCGCGCGCTGGAGAGAAAGGAGGCAACGTACTGAATGAGAGCCTCAGTCTCCTGCGAACTGACAACGACGCCCTCCTCCAGCTTGCGCATGATGTTGCGGACGCCAACCTCCGCCGCGAGCCCGAGGTACTTCTGCTGGTTCCTACGCGTGAGCGGGTTCGTGCTCGCCGGGAAACGCTTGGCCGGGCTGACCCCAGCCCCCTGAAGCCGCTGCGGGGCGGGCGACGCTCCCGACGCCGCAGCCGAGCGCGAGAGGAAGAGCGGATGCGGCGACGGGCGGAACATGATGCTCAGCTTCTGCGCGCTGAGGAGATGCAGAGATTGAAGAGGCGTGAGCGACGGCTGGCGGGCCGCCAACTGCGGGAGGGCCGATGTCGAGCTCGTGCGCGAGCGCGCGCTCGGCGGAGCAGCGACGGGGATGTTCGGCGGTGGAGGTGCCGGCGAGGTCAAAGACGGCGAGGGGATGGCCCCCGTCGCAAAGTGCGTCTTTTTCGCGGTGGACTGGGCCGGTTGCGATGCGGTCGAGGCAGGTCTTGGGGGTGAAGAGTGGCGAGCGGGCTCCTGCGGGCGCTGCAGCGTCAGGCCCAAGGTGCTCGCTGTGCTTGTTCGGCCATCGACAGGGGTGAGCGGAGGCGAGACCCTGTCGAACTCGCCGCTCGTGGACGAGTCACCGCTTGCCTCGCGCTGCCGTGTGATGAAGGCGGGAGCGTCTTTCTTCTTCGACGAGCCGAACCAGCCCTTGATGACACCAAAGCCGCTTTTGCGTCGCTCAGACTTTGGCGTCGGCAGCAGCGGCGGGAGCGAAAGGGGCGAAGGCGCCGCCATCTGCAGCTCGTCCGCGCCGAGGTTGGACGTGCGAGGCGTGACGATGGCCGTCGACGAGGACGAAGTGGACGAAATTGAGTTGGCCTCGGCCCGCAAAGACGACCCGGAGGTTTCTGAGGTCGACGAGCTAGACGAGTGCGAGGACACGGTCCGCGTCGACGCCTGCGGGTAAAGTCAACGTCAGCCTTCACCTTCACACATCCTGTCCGATGGGATGCATCGAGAGCAAGCTCACCTGCGTCCTGCTGTCCTCCCTCCTTCCATTCCTCTCACCCTCAGCGTCCGCCCCGAGCGTATGGAGCGAAGGCCGGATCGTGCCGCTGCCGCTGGCTTTGATTGTCTCCCCACCGTCAACCCACGAGCGCCGAACGTTTGGCCCTCCTCCGCCGAGCCTGGGCGTCCGACCTTGCGTCTGCGACTGAGCAAACGATATGGACGGCGGGTAGAGAGGCGAGGAAGGGGCTGAGTGGGACAGGCCCGTCTTCGTCGAGAGCGGCGGGTGGAGGGAGGAGGTCGAGCGCGGGATCGGGGCAGAGGCAGCCATCGCTTCGTGAAGGAAGCAGTCCGTGATCGATATGTGATTTCCCGGATGATTTGACAGGCGTTGATGCTCTACGGCAGGCACATGGTGAAGGCAGCGTCAGCGGTTGAAGCGAGACTTGCGCAACGCGCAGCAGACAAGAGCGGGAAGATGGTGGATGGAGAGCGATGGCAGCGCCAGCCAAGAGACGGGGACGTACAGGGCTTGTGTTGATGCTGATCTAGGCGCTTTCGGTAAGGTGCGGAGAGAGGCAAGGGGTCGAGATCGGTGCGACGGTGCGAGAGGGCGGACGCCGGTGTGCTACTGGCACTAGTGAGGTGAAGGACGGACAACAGTCAGCGCTCACCCTAAGCAAGGGCCCATGCGGAACGAGCGTACAGCAGGCTGACGTGCTGGCCGATAGGAAGCGGATGCGTCGTGCACGGCGGAAAGAGCTGGAAGCGCGAGCGAAGACGGAAGACGCGCGCGAGACAGTCGAAGCAGCGAGAGCGAGAAGTCGGTGTCAGTGCCTGATTCTGTCGCTCGACTCCTTGGAAAAAGGTGAAGGCGGCCAGGAGGACACGACAGAGTACGCGGCAGACACCCTCGGGGCAGGGAAGGGGTTCCGACCTAGGGCCATGGGAAGGTGGCGGAGGGAGGGGCAGAGGGCAAGGAGGGGCGGACGAACCACGTTGTCGCAGGCCTCGCGAGCGGTCGATGCGCGCGTGCGAGCTGGTCTCCTGGCAGCGGCGACGGCCTGAGCTGTTGGCGGCGAACAATAGGCAGCAACGAGGGGTGACGGGCAGGTGAAGCGGCGAGTGGGCGAGCAAAAGCTGGCGTCGAGTGCGAAGGGAGATGTGGGCCGAGCTGCTTTCACGCGCGGGAGGACGGCGGGGTCGACGCGGGGGTCGGGAGGCGTGGTCGAGCCGTGTGACAGACGGGCCGGCGGGCGCTGACCGGAGCTGCTCACCGCGTCGTCGAGCGTACGGTTTGAAGGAGAGGGAAGGGCGAGGGTTGCTGCCTCGCGACGGGCTTGCTGCAGCCGGAAGGTCGACGACGGGACGGCGGAAGGCCAAGCAAGCAATTGAGCTTCGCGTCAGCCGGCGACTATGCGCCGGCCGCCACGAAGGCTATAAATCAAGGCATCAACATATCGCACACAGCAGTCCCTTGTCGCGTCGAGCTGTCACGGCGGTGGAGCGAATTCGCAAATCTCCCTGCCCGACCCGGCCAAGCGGGTCTGGCGAGGTGACTCTTATACAAGACGAAGAAGGCAGGATGTGCTAGCGCGACAATCGCGGCTGCCCGGGTCGCCGGTGGGTCTACCGTAGGGCGAGGCCTCCGTCAGAACCCAACAAGCAGTACCAAGGCTGGTGGCGAACACGACCCAGGCCAGTGGGCAGACGCCGCGTCATTCAAGTAGCAGGATCGCTACCGTCATCAGCATGGGAGGACAGGACGACAGAGACGGACGCTGGTGCGCTGCGCGCCCAAGTTCGATCGCAAATGAGCCCCTTTCGACAGGTCCTTGCTGTTTCAGCAACGTCACTTCGCACTGCAATTTTGAGGGTGCGAAGAGGACAGCATCTATCGCGTTTGATCAGGAGGGGGGCTACACGACGGCGTGCAGCGCCGCGACCTCACGCTTGACGGCATAGAAAACGTCGCCGACGCCGTTGGCCTCGACCTCGACCTGGCCTTTGTCGAGCTTGCGGACGGCGACGACCTCGCCGTCGTCCTCGGGCTCGCGCGACGTGCACACAAGCACACCCTCGCCGGCGAACTCTGCGCGGACACCGAGCATCTGCAGCCGCGTCTTGAGCGCTGTCAGCTTGAGGTCGCCGATGAAGAGTGACTGTGGTGTCGGCCGGAGGGCGAGCGAGGGCGAGGACGTTGCGGAGAAGGGCGAAAAGGATGTCGGCGGCATGAGCGAGAGCGACTCGAGCACGGGGATGTTCGTGTTGGACGGGAATGTGTAGCGTCCAGAGACATAAGAAACCTCGTAGTCCTCGAACTGCGGCGTAAAAAGCCATCGTCAGCGTAGGGCGTGAAGACCGAACGAGGAAGATCCGGCGCACCTTGGCCATCTTGAGTGAGGCAACAAGCATGTCGCTCAAACTGAGCGCATGCGACTGCATGTTCTCTCCGATCTGTATTGTCTCGCGCTCCCCTGGGCTGAAGATCTCGTTCGTCATGGTTGGCAGAGACTTGCAGACCGAGACGAGCTCGTCCGTCGCCGGCGCAGTGCCATGCACAAAGATCTGCAGAGGGCAATATGTCAGTTTCATGGGCGTTGGTACTTCGAGTTGCTGAGGGACGCACGAGACGACGAGGGTTGACCTGCGGCACGATGGTCTTGACTGCGCGGCCATCGTTGAGGCCCTCCATGTCGATGTAGTACAGGCCGCAGCGCATTTGCACCTCATGCGTCTCCGTGATGAACTTCGACGGTGGTTCCACGGGCTCCTCGCGCTGTCGGACATCATGATGGAGTCCGTCAGCCGTGAGGCATGGTGAGCTAGAAGACGATCGACCGGGCTAACCTTTTTCTGCTCCTCCTCAAAACGCCGCCGCTTGGCCTCCTTGACAAACTCGTCCTCGCCAACCTCCTCGATCTCCTTGCCCTTGCGAAGCCAGACGCCGACATCGACAGCCTCGCCATACCCGTCGACGTTGCGGGCGCGCTTCTCGACGAACGGGAACATCCTGAAGCGCGGTGCGTTGCCGGCGGCCGACTTGAAGAACGAAGCGGCGCGCTGCGCCTGGCCCTTGACGTAGATGTCGAACGAGAGCGTGCGCGTGTCGTCCGCCCAACCATCCGCTGTCTGCCCGCGCGTGCGCAGGCCGAGCTCGTCGTCGTCGACGTCCGCATCGTCCTCTTCCTCCTCCTCCGAGTCTTCCGACTCGACGTCGTCTGCCTCGAGTAGCTGCTGCGCCTGCACCTCCGCCGCCTTCTGCGCGTTCTTCTTCTCCAGTTCGAGCCGCTTGGCCGCGTTGTAGTCCGCGAGCTCCTGACCGGACAACGGCACCTTGAGGTTCACCTGAGGCGACAAGGATACTTGGGTCAGCCTATGATCGCAGCTCGGGCGGCAGTTGCAGACCGACCTTGATCTCAAACTTGTCCTTCATCTCGAGCGGCTTGCCCGCACTGCCTTCACCAGCCTTGTAGCCCTCAGCTTGACGCGCGTTCCACAGCTGAAACAGATCGTGACTGAGCGTCCCCGGCAGGCCGCGTTCCGTGAGGACGATGAGCGTATGCGAGTTAGAGGCAAGCTGCGTGAAAAGCGACCGTGAAGGCCCGTGTGACATCGACGGAGGGACGGCGAGGATGAGCTTGGGGCGTGAGGCGGGATAGGTGGCAGTCAAGGCCGCGACAGAGTCGTAGAAGCGCAGGTGTCTGTAGGTGCAGAAGGCGCATAAAAGTCAGTCTTGCGACTGAACATCAACGAGGTCATCCGCACCCACCTGAACTCGAGCGGGTGGCCGCGCATCTCCTGCCCCGCGCCGCGCTGCGTGTTGAACCCCATGCTCGTCTCGCCCTCTGCAACCGCGCCGCCCATCCATTCCATCAGACTCCGCGCAAAGTCGACCATCTGCTTGCCCGTCCGGCTGACGAGGCAGAGCGGATACGTCCAGTTGCGGCCCTGTGCGTGCGCCTGTGCGGCTGAGTAAGACCAGTGCTGGTCAAGCAGGACGAGGAGCTCCATGAGTCGTGTCGAGGCGTCGATCGGGAAGAGGAGGGAAGATTGCGACTGCAGCGTCGCGGTGATGAGCTCTGCAACGTTGCGATATATGTCAGCGCAGCGCTTTCTGTAGGAAAGGAAGGCACGCACGAAGTAGCGCGCTGTCTCGCTCCCTGCGCTTGACATTTTTCCACTGCACGCGGTCCGTGTCGGTGATGAGCAGGTCGGGTCGGCCGAGCCCTTCGTGGATGCCCTCGCCTTTCTCCTTCAGCAGCGCTGTACCGTCCAGATGGCGCTCGCGCGTGTGGTTCATCCCGACGGCGTGCAGCACCGTGCCTGATGACGGCGAGCGGATCTTCCAGATCGTGCCTCCAAGCGTGTGGCCTGCGCTGAAGGCAGTGATGGTCAAGGAAGACAAGGCGCCTATCAAGGAGGTTATCATCTGTCAGCTCAAGTGCAGCCTCATGACTGAGGCAAACGAACGCACCCATCAGACGCGTCGGTGACTCGTACTTGACGCGGGTGATGCTCTCAAAGGCGTCGACAACCTCGTCCGCCGTCGGGACCCACTTGACGCGTCTCGTGACGACCGCAGTTGCCTCAGCCTTCTTCGCCGGGTCTTCTTCCTCGACGCCCGTCATCTCTGTCTCGTCGTTCTTCGACTGCTGCTCGGCCTGGACGTCCTCGACATCCCACGAGCTGCCATCGATCTCTGCGCGCCAGGCCTCCGCGTCCTCGAGGCAGGCGACGCGACCCATGGAGACGATCGGGACCGTCGCGTAGACCGGACATGTCAGGCCGAGGTGTGCGCGAGCGAAAGGGAAGTAGCCGAGGTGCGGGAGGGATGAATGGGTGAGAAGGACGAGGGAAACCGTCGGGGCGTGTCTGCGGAGGGCAGCCGAGCAACTGCGGTCAGCTCAAGCTCTTCAGGGTACAAGGAGTAAGCAGGACGCACTCCCGTAACAGTCGCTCGTACTCGCCCTCCATCTCCTGCTCGCCCTCGAGCACCTTGCGCAAATCCGGGCTGCCGCAGTCGATGAGGACCTTGATGTCGTCGAGCTGGATGAGGTACGCGAGCGGTGGCAGCTCTCCAGCCGCCGACGTCGGACTCCGCGCCGAGGACGATAGCGGCGTGAAGGTGATCATGTCGAACGAGCCGGGCTAGTCTGACGTCGGTAGCCGTGCTTAGGGACGAAACCTAGGAGCAAGCAGCTGCTGTCGTTCGGATGTCGGGCGAGCTCGAGCTCGAGGCTGGCGCGGCGAGGAGCTGACCTGCAGCCTGGAAGTGCTTGTCGCAAGTGAAGGGGAGAGCTAGGCGGGCTGTTAGATACAGCTTTGGAGGCGGCGGCGGGGACGGGGTGGCAAGCTGATCCTGGATGGCTGTTAAGTCGCAAGCAGGGAGGAGAGCAACGCGCTGAACCCCGGCGCCCTCTCCTCGCACGCAGCACTTGCAGGGTCGCTTCTTGCGCGCTGGCTCGACCGTCGACAAAGCGTTCAGATGGGCATCGGGCATGTCATTAAGGTCGTGTCCTTCTCTAGGCATCCGGCTCTCCAGGGTAGTCGCAGTCGGGGCCTCTTAGACGCGCAGACTGCGCCTGGGGCTGTCTTCGTCGTCCGTACGCGTTCACTCCTGCGCAAGGATCTCCTGCGCCTTCTTGTACTCATCTGATTCGAGCAGCTCCGGCTCAAACTGAGCGACGGCCTGCCGTAGGATGTCAGTCGTCGTTAGCTGGGTCAGGGTGATGCCGGGGGGGGGACGGAACACACGAGAAGGTCGTTGAGCTGGTGTCGAGCCTCCCGTGCACGGTGTCGTGACGGCTCGATCATCTGCTCGCAGTCTGCGAGGACCTTGTTCTGCGTCAAGTCCGGAAATGAATCATCAGAACTGTAAGCTGGGCGAATCACACTCGGAGGACGCACGGCGTTCTGAACGTCCCAAGGGTCAGCACCTTCCTTCTTGGCCAGTCTCTCCGCGACGGCGCGCTGCTCGTCCGCCTCCTTGATGTACGACTTAACCTCGGCGGTAAGTCTGGAAGCGTGGAGTGAGGTCAGCCGGCTGTAAGGCGTAGTTGGGTGGCGGAGAGCTCGCGCACCGCTTCAGCACGCCCGTCTTGATGGTGAGCTGCCGCTTTGCGCCTGCGCCGGCAATAAACGGAAGCTGTCAGCACTTGCGCATCGACGGACTAGAAGTCGAGCGTACCCTTGATTTCCTCGGCGGTCGACATCCGTGCTAACTAGGGATTACAGGAGATGATGTTGGACGTCAAGCGGGGAGCGCAGCTCGGCGCAGCTCGTCCTGCCTGCTGCTCCGCTCGTAACTTGCCCCTGCTCACCGTCACTTCGAGCGTCCTGCCCGTTCGAGGACCTATACAGCAAAAGATTATCGCGCTCTGGTGTCGCTGCTGATCCCGCTCTCGTCACGAGCAGGTCTTTTCGGTTTGGAGTGCTGAGGCGCATCTTCCGGCCTTGAGTTTGAGACCGCTTCAAGGGTGCGACATTTTTCTTCCCTTTGTCAGCGGCCATTCTCAGCGATGCAGGCGAGGAGGGCAGGCGCCCATAGCTTCGTGCGCTTCTCTCTAATGTGCTGCAGTCTCCAGGGGACGCCAGGTCCATACTGTGCCTCTTTCGACCCGACTGCGCAACACCGGCCGTTAAACCGCTCAGGATCTCAACAGCCAATCAGAGGGACCAACGAGAGTCCTGCACCTGGCCCGCCCCGCTTACCTGCCCTGATGCCTTTGATGGTGCCGCTGACCCCCACCCTGATCCGGCCTTGCTCTCCCTTAAAGAGGTGCGCAGCCTGGTTCAGTCTGCAGGGCGTACGGAGACCGACTGACAAGCGTTTGGCACGCTCTCTCACGGACTGGAATCGACTCGCAGGTCTCCACCGCATCGCGTTCTTTGGTCGATACTCCGACCACGCGCTCGCAGTCCACTCCCAATGTGCGTTACTCAACGCTCTCGCCAACTGTTCTTCGGAGTGCTGACTTCCGCACCATTTCTCCAGGTCGCACGCCCACACAGCCTCGGCCGACATGGACATGGGCATGGGCGGCTCGTCAACCTCGACTTCAGCAATGACGATGTCCATGAAGAGTGCGTCGCTCGTGCTTACCGCTATCGCTTCCTTCGCGCGCACCGACACCGTCTCGAGTGTTGCCTCCAGACTACTTCCACGGTACGCTGGGCGACCCGCTTTGGTTCTCGTCTTGGGCGCCGACGTCGGGCGGCTCCTTCTTCGCGGGCTGCCTCGTGCTGTGCTTCCTCGGCGTGTTCGACCGGTTCCTCGCCGGTGTGCGGGGGATGAGCGAGACGCGCTGGCGGGCGACGTACATGGTTTCTTTGCAGCTCCCTTGTATGGCCGCTTGAGTCTGACTACCCCTCTGGTTGCACAGAACTCAGGACATGCTCTCGTCAACCCCTCGGCCTCCGTTCTACGTCTCCGCTTCCAGCACCTCTCTGGAGAAGGCTTCGGGCGTCCCGTCCGCACCCTCGTCGTCTCTCGGCCGCGCCCCTGCGTTGTCTACGTATACGCACGACGAGATCCACCTCGAGCCGCACCAGTTCTCGGCTAGCAAAGTCTCACCGCTCGACATGCTCCCGCACCGTAACTCTCGTTGGTCGCCGCCGTTTATCTGGCGGGTCGACGTCTTGCGCGGTCTGTTGAGGGCGATTCAGTCGGCAGTGCACTACCTCCTCATGTGCGTTTGCTCTCTTCGGATCCCTCCGACGCTTCGGCTAACCCTGAGCGCTCCTTCATCAGGCTCGGCGTCATGTGCGTCCTCAACTCCTGATTCAAGATGCTTTGCACTGACTTTGCAATCTGGCAGGTCGTTCAACATATACTGGTTTGTCTCTGTTGTCGTCGGCGAAGGTGTCGGCGAGATCCTTTTCGGACGCTTTTGCTTTAGCGGCCACTGAGCGCTTTCATTTTCCAAACGCTCCATGACCTCCCTTCGCTTTCCATTGTCGCTTGTACCGTACCTACGCCCCGTGCTTTTCTTGTGGCTCGCGCGCGAGCGTTGATGATGCACGCCCCTGATCGCCAGTTCTGTGCAAGTTCTTTTTTTGCGTTTTGTTTTTGCGAGCTTTGAGCTTCCAGAATGTTAAGGTCAAAAAATCTGCTCTCTGAAGCGGTGTACGGGACTCAGGGAAGGAGTGAGCGAAGTGGAGGAAGCAAACTCTTGTGGTCGGATCCTTGCTCAAATGCCTCAAGATTGAGCTCAATCGCCCTTCGCCTCCGCTGTGCAACCGAGCAGCCAACCACCACGACTTTCGACCTTGTTCGCAAGACCGTGCTGACCTATTTTTGCCTGAGCGAGAGCTCGGGCTACAAAAGGGACTGATCCCGCCTGACAGTAAGTTCTGCCTCCCGCTCACCCCCTTCTCCTTGACTTCCTGACAAGTTCAACATGCTTGCCCTTCAGCTTGCCCTCTCCGCCATTCTCGCCTCACCCGCTCTCGCGCATTTCACACTTGACTACCCCCCCACCCGAGGCTTCGACGAGGACATCGAGCCGCAGGTGCGCGCACACCGTCCCGGTTAAACTCCCCCGCATCGGTCTAACGCCCCCCTCTGTGCCTTCATCAGTTCTGCGGCGGCTTCAACGATGTGAGCGCCGTGCGCACGCCGTACCCCCTCGGCAACGCCAGCTTCTCCATTGACTCTCACCACACGAAGGCGACCTGTGCGTTCCTCCGCCCTTTCGGGTTTCGCGCGTTGAGAGGTTGACGCGAGACTCTGTAGTTTCCATCTTCATCTCCCTGGACAACAACCCGACCAACAACAGCGACTTTGCTTCTGTGAGTCCGCGTTCTGAGTCTTTCCTTGCTGCGCCTCTGTCTAATCGTTGCGCGGCCGCGCCTGTCAGCTACCGTTCGTCCTCAACTATACCACGATCGGCCAGGGCGAGTATTGCACGCAGGTCGACATCGGCTCGGCCCTGGCGGGGCAGAACGTCGGCAACGGGACGAACGCGACCCTCTTGGCCCGCTATGACGGCGGCGACGGTGATCTCTTCCAGGTATGTCTGAGCTTGAGGCTGCCGTGGAAGTTGTTGCCGTGCTGACTAAGAGCATTGCGCTATGCGTCAGTGCGCCGACGTCGTCCTCATGACCGACCTCACCGTCCCTGCCAACGAAACGTGCTTGGCCATCCTCGCCTCCGCCTCTTCGACCTCCGCCGCCCCGAGCGCTTCGTCTGCCGCCGCCGCCGCTAGTCCGTCTGCGTCCACGGGCGGCACGTCGGGCGCGGAGGGAACCGTGAAAAAGGCCGGGGTGGCCGCGTTCGCGCTTGGCCTCGTCAGCCTCGTTTCTGCGGCGCTTTGAGAGGCGTGGGAGCTTGTACCGCAGCGACAGTCGCAGGGAGAATCAATCACTCATGCACCATCACCTTTCCGGATCCGTGAGCATCATAGAGGCAGCAGAGCTGTCAGTCGATCCACAGGGTAAGCTGATACTCTCCCATGCCATTGCGGGTGTTGAAAAAGGAAGTCAGCAATCAGCAATGGGCGCGACTTCTCCGGCGAGAGCACCCCGAACCCTCTACAAGCGCCCTCCTTTTCCCCTGTTGAATTCCGTCAACGCCTCGTACCCACTTACGAGCCCATACAACTGCTCATGACGATCCGGGCTGGCCGACCAGCGTCTGCACGGTGTTGAGCAGGTCACCTCCCTTGGCCCGCAGCTTGACCTCCGCCTCCGTGCGCGAGATCTCGAGCTCGTCCATCTGCGTGCGGTGTGCGAACGCTGTAAGCCCGGTTCATACACTCGGACCGCAAGGGAGAGCGCACCAGGTACTTCACGTCCTCCTCCTTCAGGCAGACCTTCTCGGTCGCCTCGTCGGCCTTCTTGCGCTCCTCCTCGGCGGCGTAGGCCGACTGGAGGATGCCGCGCGCGACCTCCTCGAGCTTCCCCTTCACGTAGAAACCTGGACGAGCAGCGCAAATTGACGTTCAGCGTCACAGCCGTGCGCGATATTGCAGTTCAGGCAGACGAACCTCCGTCCACGAACTACGAAGGGAGCGAAGGTAAGGATCAGCGAGGGCTCTAGCAAGCTGCCCGCGCACGTCGAGGTAAGGGACCGACCTCTTGCGTGACGTTTCCGACGGCGACTCGGCCGGCCATCTTGAATCTAGTATCGACGGGCGTGCAGAGGGTTCCTGTAGTGACTTCTCGGCGTATCGGACGGCCTGGTGAGGAGGGAAGTGCGTCGTCGTCGAGGTTGTGGTCGTACGCCTCGAAGCTTCGAGCGACGTCTGCCGTGCGACCGTCATTCCGCAGCGCATATAGGGAAGGAAGCACAAAAGTGGCCATCCTCCTTCTCCCTCCCTCCTCCCTATACCCTCCCGTCCTGCTAGTCCAGATGCTCGCACGAATCCCTGCTCGCTCTTCATCACACTTGCGCGCCGTCGCACTCCGTCCGGCAGCCCTGCGCGCACTGCCAACGCCCTCATCAGTCGTCGCCTCAGCCCTCCACTCCGGTGTCCGGTCTTCAGCCTTGCCCAGCATATCGACCGCCCCTCTTCTCGCAGCGCAGTCTCTACGTCTGTTCAGCACGACGACACCTCGGCCACAGGGCATGCGCATGGGTCCGATGGGTGGCGGAATGGAGAAGGGCGAAGCCTTGAAGCAGTTTGTGAGTCTGCCTTCGTCCGTCGGTTGGTGCTTCAGAGCTCTGTGTAAGCTGACTTCGGACGCGATGACCGGCAGAGTGTCGATCTGACGCAGCTCGCAAGGGACGGCAAGATGGACCCCGTCATCGGTCGTGACGAGGAGATCAAGCGTACCATCCAAAGTGCGTCCCTGCCTGCGACTCGTTCCTCGTCTGACAGCTCGTCTAGACGCGCATAGCTGACTGATCCCTCGTTGATGCAGTCCTGAGCAGAAGAACAAAGTCCAATCCTGTACTGCTTGGTCCTGCGGGAGTCGGCAAGACGGCTATTTTGGAGGGTCTTGCGCAGCGCGTTGTCAACGGAGAGGTACCGGAGGTACGTCGCGGGCGTCCCTACCCTTCGTCACCGAAGCAAAAGCTGACCGGGTCCTCGGTGATGACGACGTGCAGTCGTTGCTCGACAAGAAGGTCCTTTCGCTCGACTTGAGTGCGCTGCTTGCCGGCGCTGGTGTGCGCGGCCAGTTCGAGGAGCGTTTCAAGGCGCTGCTGAAGGACATCGACGAGGCCGGCGGGGGGGTCATCTGCTTCATTGACGAGATCCACACGCTGCTCAATCTTGGTACGTCTGTATTCTTCCAAGCTGCGTCGGCGCACCGTACTGACTGTCTTTCCGACCCACAGGCAAGTCCGAGGGATCGATTGACGCAGGCAACATGATTAAGCCTGCTCTCGCACGCGGCCTGCAGCTCGTCGGTGCGACGACGCTTGACGAGTACCGCAAGACTATTGAGAAGGATCCTGCCCTCTCGCGGCGCTTCCAGCCGGTCAAGGTTGAAGAGCCGTCCGTGTCGTCGACCATCTCGATCCTGCGCGGGCTCAAGTCGCGCTACGAGGTGCACCATGGAGTCGGCATCTCGGACGCGTCGCTCGTGACGGCCGCCGTCTACTCGCAGCGCTACATTCCGGACCGGTTCTTGCCCGACAAGGCCATCGACCTCGTCGACGAGGCCGCCTCTGCACTCCGCATCGCCCAGGAGAGCAAGCCGCCGGCGCTTGAGGAGCTCGAGCGCGACATCGTTACGCTCGAGATTGAGCGCGAGTCGTTGAAGAACGAGACGGACACATTCTCGGTGGAGCGCAAGGCAGATGTCGAGCAGGAGCTGCAGACGAAGAAGGCCGAGGCTAAGGAGAAGGAGGAGCAGTGGGCGCAGGAGAAGAACCGGCTCAAGAACCTCAAGACGCTCAAGGAGGACCTTGAGAAGGCCAAGATTGACCTCGAGATCGCCCAGCGCAACGGCGACTTTGAGACCGCCTCGCGCCTGCGCTATGAGCGCATCCCGACGCTCAAGGCGCAGATTCCGTCCGACACGAACGAGAGCGCTACCGCTGGCGAGTTCGTCCTCCGCGACCGAGTGACGAGCGAAGATGTCGCCAACGTTGTTGCCCGCGCAACCGGCATCCCCGTGCAGAACCTGCTGAAGGGTGAGAAGGAGAAGCTCATCCACGTACGTGCTGTCCACTTGCGCTCGCTGTCCCTCGCCAATGATCACTGACCTTGCCTTGATGCGTCACCTGAAGATGGAGGACTCGCTCAAAAACAGGGTTGTCGGCCAGGACCACGTCGTCACCGCCGTTTCCGACGCCGTTCGCCTCTCGCGCGCTGGGCTACAGAACCCTGAGCGACCTCTCGCTTCTTTCCTCTTCCTCGGGCCGACTGGGTGCGCCCGATCTCTCCCTTCCACGTTGGGTAAACTTCAGCTGACACCTACCGCTCTGACAGTGTCGGAAAAACCGAGCTGTCCAAGGCTCTCGCTGGGTTCCTCTTCGATGACGAGAAGAACGCCCTGTACGTCGTCCTTCTAGTTACCTATCACAGTCAAGAGGCGTACCGCTGACGACGTCTTCTCTTCGCAGGGTCACCATCAATATGTCTGAGTACCACGACCGACACACGGTCTCCCGTCTCATCGGTGCTGCGCCTGGCTATGTCGGCTATGAGGAGGGCGGCCAGCTCACTGAGGCTGTTCGCCGCCGCCCGTACGCCGTCATCAACCTGGACGAGGTTGAGAAGGCGCACCGCGAGGTGTCCAACATCCTGCTGCAGGTGCTCGACGAGGGCAAACTCACGGACTCGACCGGCCGCCTCGTCGACTTCCGCAACACGATCCTCTGCTTGACGTCCAACCTCGGGAGCGAGGCGCTCAACGCGCCCGGCGCCGTCGATGAGAACGGCCAGGTGACCCCCGCGGCGCGGGACGAGATCCTCGCCGCCGTTGGCCGCCACTTCCCACCCGAGCTCGTGAACCGGCTCGACAACTTGCTCATCTTCAACAAGCTCTCGCACGGCGTCGTCAAGTCGATCGTCGACCTTCGGCTCAAGGAGATCCAGCGCAGGCTTGACGACCGCCGCATTACGCTCGACGTCGGGCCTGAGGCGCGCCAGTGGATGGCCAAGGAGGGCTGGAGCGAGACGTACGGCGCACGCTCGGTCGCTCGCTTGCTGCAACGCGAGGTGCTCGCTAAGCTCGCGCGCAAGCTCGTCGAGGGCCGCATCAGGTAAGTTGACGCGCACTGATGCTTTTTCTCGACTTGCGCTGACGCTGTGTGCTCCGACTTGCAGGAACGGCGACGTCGCCAGCATCACCGTCGCGGCGGACGGCAAGTCGCTCGAGGTCGCGGACAAGCACGAGGCCGACGCCGACGTGCCCGTGTACGACACGCACCTGCTTCCGTCCGAGGACGTGTTTGACGAGGACGGCGAGCTCGTCCAGGGCGAGGACAGCAAGCTGTGAGACGGCTTCCACCTCCCTTCGCCACCTTGTACTGCATCTGCTTCACGTGCACCCGCGGATCCCCTCCTCGCTTCGCATCCTGTTGTATCCTCCTCCTTTCCGACGGCGCTCGCACTGCTCAATCGCATGACCTACTTAGATTCTCACCTTCTATGTGCGCGTAATCACAGGATCAAGCATCGAGAGCAGGTGATGGAGACAGTCGAGGCCAAGCGTTACAGGAGGGCGCAGGAGGGGCGGTGTTGAGAAACAGTTTCGAGGGTAGGCAAACGGGCGACCTTATTATGTACGAAGAGCGAGCAGACGGAAGCGTTCACTAAAAACAGTGATGAAGAGGGACTGGGCTCAAGGAGCACGTCTAGAGGACGAGGGCCGCGACAAGACCGGCGCCGACAGCGAGGAGCGAAGCGCCCTTTGCGCCCGACACCGACACGAAGCCCGCCGACGTAGGGGCCGGGGTGGCGACGGCTGAGTTGGACGCAGAGGCCGACTCGGCTGCGGCGGACGCTTCAGCGCCAACCGAGGCGGCGGTGCTGTAAGCGGAGACGGTGGGCGTGGCTGAGCCGCCAGTGACAGAGGCGAGGATTCCAGAGGCGCTGTACAAACGCAGAAAGGACGGCATCAGCTTGGACGCACAGACGAGGTTCTGTATCGAGCGGCGCACCTGGAGGCAAGGTCGGTCGGGACCGCGATGGAATACTCGCTCGTCAGGGATCCCACGGCACTGCCGATGCCAGCAGAGGCGCCGCCGGCTGAGATGAACGACTCGATAGCAGCCGAAGCGCTGTTGTAGAATGGCAGGCAAGCAGTTAGCTTTGTGTCACCCCGGACCTCACAAGGGGAAGAGGACGAACGACTGAAGTGCGCCGGGCTGCGACTGGAGCGAAGCGATGATGGACGAGAGCGCCTCGCCGGACAGGCCGAGCTGGCCCGCCAGGCCAGTGGCAGCAGCAGCAGCGCCCGTCGACACGTCGAGCAACAAGGAGTCGGTGACAGCCGGGACGCTCTCGACGGCCGTGGCGGCCTGGCGCTTGCCGGGAGCTGCGGCGAGAAAGGTCGGTCACAGCGATGTCAGTCGCGCGGTCAACGATGCTGCGCGCTCGCCAAGCCGACGAAGAGAAAGCGACCAAGCTGGCCATTGCAGGACAGCGAAGGGGACGCACCGACAGCAGCGTCGACGCCGGCAGCGGCGAGGACGAGCGACGAGAGGACGAGCGAGGTAGGGACGAGCATCTTGCGAGGCGGACGGAGAGAAGGTGAGACAAGAGAGAGCCGCGGGCTGCAGGAAGGAACGAGAGCGAGGAAGAGGGCCGTCCGAAGGGGGTGCGGGTTGCAAAAGCAGAGGGAGGGGAGAGGGTGTCGCGTCGAAGCGTGTGAATGAGTCTAAGGGGTGATGATAGGACAGGAGCTCCGCTAGCTTGGAACGAGAAGGCAGAGGAGTTGGAGATGGGCGCCGCGCAAGGCGAAGAGGAAGGTCGCGCCGGCTCTTGACAGCCTTTCCGGCGATCGGACGCATATATCGCACCGAACCATGCGTGGCGGATGGCGAGCTGCCGGTCGCGCAGGTGCCAGGCTGGCGACCAAAGCGAATCACGTCAAGGCAGGACAGGCATGGATCGGGTACAGTATGGTGGGCTTGTCACTGTTCCAAGCCCTCTGCGTCGAACCCTCGGCTCCGCGTCCTCCCCACGTCTTCACCCCCGCAACTCGACGGCCGCAATTGCGCATCATCTGATCTCCTCTGCGCATCACACAAACCCGCTGAGGTTGAAGCCGACGCCGCCGCCCTTCTTGTTAAGGCTGCCATACTCGTACACCCGCCCGCGTTCAAACGGCCGCGGCGGTGGGAAGTCGTGCGAGGTCGGGAACGTCAGGTGGCCCGCATGCGGCGGCGGGGACGGCGTGCGCGCGCGCGAAGGGGGTGGCGCGGCGGCGGCTGGCACGGTCGCGGAGACGCGTCGACTCGGCGGAGGAGCAGCGAAGTCGTTGCCAAGCGGAGGCGCGACGGCTGCAAGCGAAGCGCGTGAGTTGAAGGATGCGGGACTAGGGCCTGGGGGAGGAGGAGACGCAGCAGCGGGCGGGGGAGGGGGAGGCGTGGCACGCGGCGGAGGCTGCGGCATCGCGCAATGCAGCGGGTGGGTCAGGACTCGTTCGTGAGTGCAAGATGGAAGGGATGAGCGACGCACGGGAGGAGCAGCGAAACTGGCGGTCCTCGGTCGTCCAGCCGGCAAAGGAGGCGCCGCGCCGTTCATCGAGCTCGCATCCGACGGTGCACGGTGTCGACCGGCAGGCAAAGGCGGAGGTACGCCACTCGTTGCATGCGCAGCCGGCGAAGGTCGCGAAGGCGGCGGCGGAGGTGCAGCGTGCGACCGCGAAGCAGGCGGCGGAGGCGGCACGGGTCGTGCGCCCGACGATAAGCCTCGAGAAGGAAGCGAAGGGGGAGGCGCAGGTGCTGTGGGTCAAAGAGTCAGCGCAGATGGGTCGGGAGGCAGAACACTACAAACGCACTTGCACGGGTCGTCGCGGTTCTCAGTAGTGACTCCTCCTGAGCCAGCGGGGAAGGCACGGCCCTGACAGGTGTCCCACCGATGCTGTCGCGCGAAGGCAGTGCTGGGCCTCGCGACGGAAGAGCAGGCGACGCCGAGAAGGGTCTTGCGGGGGGCGGGGGCGGCGCTGGCGAAGCAACAGGCCTGGCAGGAGGGGGAGGTGGCATGCTCGGCCTGGCAGGCGGAGGCGGCGGCGCCGGAGGAACTGCGCTTGGGCGAGCTGGCGGGGGCGGAGCGAAGCGCGCTGGCGGTGCGGGCGTGGCGGGAGGCGGAGGTGGTGGTGGAGGGGGTGCAGCGGGCGCTCGCGAAGGAGGCATTGGCGGTGCACGAGGGGGCGCAGACGGTACAGAGGGCGGAGGGGGCGGTCGCGAGGGCGGCGCGCCTGCTCATCGAGACCACTGATCAGCATTTGCACCCATCGGTTGTGATTAAGCTAGGCATACCTGATGAAGTAGGCGCCTTCTTGAGCGTCGGCATGCCTCCCGCAAACAGTCCGCCAAGCGCAGGCCTAGGCGACTCGTCATCGTCATCGCTTCCACCGCCTGTTCCCCCACCCGACGTCTTCTTGAGCGACGGCATGCCGCCCGCGAACAAGCCGCCAAGGTTCGGCCGGCCATCAGGCAAGGTCGCTGCAGCTGCGGGCGCACCTACTCCGCCCCGGTTGGACGACGCTGGCGCGGACGCGCCGGCGGCATCTTCCGCGTTGCCCGTCGACTTGAGCTTGGGCACGCCGGCTGCAAAGAGCCCTCCGAGGTTGGGCCTGCCGTCGGGCAAAGTCGCCCCACCTGACAGCGCTGGTGGAGCTGCAGGCGGCGGAGGCGGGCGCACGGGCGCCGTCGGGGGAGGCGGAGGGGGCGCGGGCGCAACGGGCGGCGGAGGAGGACGAGAAAGCGCGCTTGGAGGCAGCGATGTGCGAGCGGGCGGCGCAGGCGCATCGTCATCGTCCGTTCCGGACGACCGGAGCTTGGGCATCCCGCCTGCAAACAGGCCGCCGAGGTTCGGCCTGCCATCGGGGAGGACGGCGGATCCGCTGGGCGCAGGAGCAACGGTCGGGGGAGGTGGGCGCGCCGGTGCGACCGGTGGAGGAGGGGGTCGCGGCGGAGCAGCTGGAGGGGGAGGCGGCCGGCCTACGGGCGGTGGGGGCGGTCGGGTGGCAGAGCTGGGCGGAGGAGGCGCACGGGCAGGAGGCGCAGGTACATCGTTGCCTCCCCCTGAAGAGCGCAGCTTCGGCATGCCGCCCGCAAACAGGCCTCCGAGAGCAGGCCGCTGTGCCGGCTGATCGTCATCGCTGTCGCTGCCTCCTCCTGGCGCCTTCTTCAGGGTCGGCATGCCGCCGGCGAACAGCCCGCCTAAGTTGGGACGTCCATCAGGAAGGACGGCAGAAGTGCTAGGTGCAGGAGCGGCAGGCGCAGTGGGGGGACGGGGTGGTGCAGGAGGTGGTGGGGGCGGTCCCGCGCGAGATGGCGGCACGGGAGGCGGTGGCGGGCTGCGGGCCAGATAGCAAGGTCAGCATCTTCCCTCAGCCGTCGGACACGTGAAGTGGCATACGGTGGAGGGCTGTAGAGTATTGAGATACAATCCAAGTCAGCGCCAAAAGTCAGTCGGCCGCCGGACAGAGCAGACGTACGCTGAGCGTCCAGGCGGCGGCGGAGGTGCGCGGGGAGGCGCAGGAGGTGGGGGAGGTGCTGCTGGCGGACCCCTGGGTGGTGGCGGAGCGCGAGCAGGTGCTGGAGGAGGAGGGGCGCCTTCATATAAGGGACGGAGGGAGGGATGTCACTACAGCGCCCTTGGTCCCTCGGAGTACGGAAGAAGAAGGCAACAAGATGGATGGACGGACCTCCTCCTCCCGTCTTCTTAAGCGTCGGCATCCCGCCCGCGAAAAGCCCTCCCAAGTTCGGCCGCGGCGGAAGGTCTTCGTCGTCGCTGTCCGCCACGCGAGCAGCGGACGGCGGCGGCGGAGGGCGAGCAGGTGCGGCCGATCGTGCAGCAGGGGAAGGGGCGGCAGGGCCGTCGAGGACGACGCCGGCGACGGACGACTCTGACCGGTCGTTGGTAACGGCCTTCTTGAGCTTGACGCCGCTCTGGATGCCTGCGAGGAAGGCCATCTCGGGAGGGCTACTGGCGAGTGCTGGGGATTGCGTTGATGGATGGGCTAGCGGGCAAGCGGGAAGGCACTGGGTGGTGACGGGCTGCGGTCAACGAGATGGCGCCCGCACTCCGCGACGGCGAAGACGAACGAGGCCGCAGCAACGTCTTCTTACCAAGCGGACGTAGCACATTCGCAAAGGTCGCTTGCGGTCGTCGAGCGCGCGCACGGATGTGTCGCGCCAAGACAGCATACATGGGTTGTCATAAGCACGGGGAGAGAGACATAAGATGTCCAGAGGGCGGAGCAAGATGGTTGAACACAAACGCGCAGCGCGGGCACATGAGAGCAGGGAATGCAACTAGACGGCAGCAAGCAGAAGCCACGCCAGCGAGACGACGCCGAGGGCTGCGCCGGACAACCCTACGATCTTTCTAGCGCCGCTCGAGTTGTCTGTCTCGCCCGTCGCCGCCGCAGCGGCCGTGCTCGTGGACGACACCCCCGTCGGCGAGCCGGCCGCGACGGACGAGCTGATAGAGGCGACTGTGTCGTTTACAGTCGAGCAGGTCACGTTGGCCCCGGTGGTAATGTTGGTCGTCAGCACGACGTCGGCGCACTGATGAAGGTGCGAAGCATGCGTTAGACAGGACGCTTGGACGGGCGATGTGTCGTTGAAGCTGCACGCACCTGGAACAGGTCGCCGTCGCCACCGTCGTACCGCGTCAGAATGGTAGCCTGCAGGCAAGAGTGGGAGAGGTGCCATCAGAGAGTGTAGTTGAACGGAAGGAGGCAACGAACTGACGTTGGTCCCGTTGGTGATGTTGAGCGGCGAGAGCGCCTCGGAAATGTCAAGCGGCAGGCACGTAAAACCCTGGTCGATCGTGGTGTAGTTGACGATGAAAGGGTCCTGTTCGATCGAAAGCGACTTGCTGTGAGTGTCAGATACGCGCGGCAGACGGGACGGAGCAAGGGTCGCGCACCGAAGAGTTCGTGGTAAAGTTGTCGAACGATGTCGGCGCCTGGGCGAACGAGATGAGCACGGACACTGCAGAACAGCACAGGCGGAGGGATAGTTAGCGTTAAGCGCTCCTTCGCTGGAAGACGAGGCGGCGTACAGGTTGCGCTGCCGTGGTGGGAGTCAACCAGGAGCGAGGCGTTAGACGTCGACACCGGCGTGCGCACCGCCTGAACCTCCGGGAAGCCGCCGCAGAACTGCCCGCCAGCCAGCCCAGCACATCATTGTCAGCCGGCCCCGCAGAATGTGGGGAAGGAATTGAGAAGTACGCTGACCTCTCCCTCGATGTCTGGCTCGAAGCCGCGAGAGGGCGGGAACAGCAGCTCGTAGTGCGCAGCCGCGTGGCTGGCGAAAAGCAAGGCGGAAAGGGCGGCGGCGGCAAAGTGCAGCATCTCGTGTGGCAAGAAACGAGGAAGGTAGGAGTTGAGAGCAAGGCGAGCAGCGTCGCTTGTAGGGGTGACACCTGATGGGCTGACGCGCGCGCTGATTGGCCAGCTGTCAAGCCTGCGCGCGCTGGTCAGAGCGACTTCCAGGGGATGAGGCAATCTCCGCCGCATGACGAAGAGGGGTCAGCGAAAGCAGTGAGTGCAAAGAGGCGACCAAGGCCAGGCAGAGCGTCAGCTTTGGGAGGTGAGCTAGAGAGCAAGACATGCCCAACACCCGCGCGCGGCGCAGACTGCGCCGCCCTGTATGGGTCGTCAAGTCATCCGGAAGCCTTCAACAGATGGAGGGACAAGGAGTTTCTACTCCGTTTGGATGGAAGCAGATCCAGCGCGGGAAGAGGTAGGGGAGAGGGGGTATGAAGCTGATTTGGGGGTTTGAGGAACGGAGCGTTTTCGAGTGAGTCTGCGAAGCTATGGCCTAAGCCATAAGCGAGACGGGGACGAGCGTCGCCGGGCGTCTACTGCTGCTTGCACTCTTGCGGGTCCTGGCTCGACGAGCCGGGCGCGGCGGGCTTGGGCGCGTCGTCGTCGTCGTCGTCGGTGCCGTAGTCGTCCTCCTCGTCAAACTCGTCGTCGTCCGACATGTCGTCGATGCCGTCGTACTCGAGCGCCTTACCCGTGTAGTAGTCGACGGCGCGGGGGATGATCTAGCAGCGGCGGAGCAAAGATGTCAGCTGTCGAAGTAAAGGATGGGAAGGGCGAAGGCCATGATGAGGAACGCACGCGCTCCTTGAGGTCCTCGCCAATCTGGTAGTCGAGCTCGAGGCGCTCGTCCAGCTCCTGGAGCTCGTTCTCGTCCACCTCGCCCGCCTCGAGCTGCTCGGCCGTCGGCGGCGTAGGGGGCTTGAAGAAGTTGAAGAATGAGTCGGACGGCTTGACAACCTTGACGACTCTTGTGCGGTTGGTCGCTAAACATAGCAGGTGAGGACGCCAATCAGTTAATGCGGAAAGGCGCAGGACAGAACTCGGACGCACTCTTGTTGCGCTGCTTCTTGATCTCGACCTTGCGGGTGAGGTCCTTCTCCTCCTTCCAGACGATCTCGGTACCCTCAGCCCGGTCGTAAACGAGGTCGCCGCCGTACCCGACCTCCTCCTGCAAATCTCATCATTGATCAGCGCCGTCGCCGGCGAAGGATGTAGGCCGAGAAACACACCTGGTAGTAGTAGGTCTTTTCGAGCTTCGCGTTCTCGAAGAACTCGTTGCTGTCGAAAACGAACGTCAGCTTGAAGCCGGGCTTGGCCTCCTCGAGGTACGAGAGCTGGATGTCGCGCAGATAGTGGAGGGCCTCCTCGTCCTCCTCGGTGACTGCGAGTCGCGCGCAGTGCATGTCAGTTGAAGACCAGGACACGACGAGAACACAGCAAACGCACTGAGCTCCGAGATGCCGACGTGGTTCCGGAGGGCGACGAGCCAGAAGTCGGGAATGCCGTGGTCCTCGTCGCTGCCGGCCTCGGTGATGGCAGCGATGGGGTCCTCCTCCTCCTCGTCCGCCCCGGCCTCAAGCTCGGCCGCGGTCGGCTCAGACGTGCCCGAGACGATGTCGGTGCGGCGCTGGTAAAGGGGCGCGTAGCGGGAAGCAAACTGGGCGCGTGTGCACAATGGTCGTCAGCCACCTGACTCGCAAAGGATGGGAGGGAAGGCGCGGACGGACCTTCTTCTCGAGCGCGAGGATCTCAAGCTGGAACTCGCTCTCGATCTTTGCGTGCTCGGCCTGGACGCCCTTGAGGCCCTGGACGCGTTTGCGAATCGCGGGCGGGAGGGCCGACACCTCTCCGCCCTGGTTGGCGTTGGCGAGAAGCGAGAGAAGGTTAGGGTTCTGCCGTTGATGATCAGATGGGACGCGAGATGGTCAGTTTCAGAGCTAGGGCGGACTACGAGCTGGCGACAACGATGAAGTTGGATGGGAGACAAAGCGCGCCGTAACATGCGGTCGGAGGAGCCAGTCACTCCCGGCGCCATCCACATACCGGACTCTCCCGCGCAAACGAGCGTAGGAGGTCTGTGCGCTCCCCAACGCTCGTGTAGCGAGTAGACAGCGAAGGAAAGGCTGGGTCGACAGGTTTCGAGAACCTCTCCCATCCTCACTCCTAGCAGAACACCTCTATGGCCCGTAGATCACCACACAGCAGCAGCTTGAAGCAGGGACTCACGCGCGACAGCATCGAGGCCGGGTTGGCGCCCTCGTCGTCCTCGTTGAGGGTCGGGACGCGGGGGACGGTCGACGCACCCGGGTTGACGAGCTGGCGGTCGACAACCGAGTTGACCGGCGTCGGGGCGGCCGTCTGCTGGTCACGGGGGATGTCCATGGTGTTGGGAGGGGATCGGGGGAGGGAAGACGAAGAGGGCGGGGGGGAGACGAGGATGGAGGTCAGGTCGAGCAGGTGATGATCACGGACGGCCCCTTCGCTCAACGAGCGGGTACTTACGTCTGTTACGTTCCGATCCGTAACTAATCACGTCTCAGTATTCATGCGCGCGCCACGTATCCATCCGGCCGACTCCGACTCCGACGATCAGCTTGAGACGTTAGCCTGCGACTGCAAGGCAGGAGGCGTCGGCCCTCGTACCCAGAGTAGATCCGAGCTCTGTATATCCGTCCTGGAGCCCAGCACCTACCATCACCCCCGCCATGCCGCGCCTGCACACGCTCGACCTGCCGACGCCGGTCCTCAACTCGGCCTGCCCTTGGTCGTCCGACTTCGATCAGCTCTTGACCCTCTACAAAAGTCCTTTCAGCGGCGCCGTCACGACACGTACGGCCACGATGGAGGGCGGCGGGGAGCATGCCGACTTCGACCAGGCTCTCGAGGACGACCGTCGAGGGGTGCGTCCGCAGCTGGCGCATCAATAAGCGTCCTCTGCTTCGCTCGTCTATGGCTAACCTGCGCTCCTCGCTTCCGCCTCCTAGAAACACACTTTCCTCAATGGCGGCTCCTCGCTCAACTTCTACGGCTACTCGCCCCGCCCGCTGTCGTACTACATCACCGCGGCACGCGAGATCCTGTCGGGCCACCCTCGCAGCACCAAGCCCATCATCATCTGTACGCAGCCTGAGCTTGAACTCCCAGTCGTATGAATGCCGAATTCGGCGCTTGGACTGACGAACGGCCTTTCTTTGCAGCGATCACGTCGGCGGACCCTGTTGAGCTAAGAGCGATGCTTCTCGAGGTTCTTGAGCTGCGCCGGTACTTCCAGACCCTCGGCCGGCCAACATCAGCCAAGGTCATCGGAGTCGAGGTGCGCATGCTTCCGACTTTCTTCGGCGTGGGCGACGCGCTCACGCCAAACCGCGCGCTGTGCAGATCAACCTGTCGTGTCCGAACATCCCAGGTCACCCGCCGCCGTCCTACCAGTCTCTGCAAGCGCTGCCAGGCCTCCTCGGACCCACGCTCGCCGTGCTGCCTGCGGACTTGACTCTCGGCCTCAAACTACCGCCCTACACGCATGTAGGTCAGTTCAGCGACCTGGTAGCCTTCCTGGAGGGCCCGGCGGCTGCATCCGGAGACGGAAAAGTCGCTTATCTCGCCTGCTGCAATACGCTCGGCGGCTGCTTGGGCTTCGACAGCGAGCTCGTGGCGGACAGCACATTGTCAAAAGACGCCGGCGGCGTTAATGGGGGTATGTTGGACGTGAATTGCTTCGCAGGGATGGCTGGCGAGGCGCTGCATCCCCTTGCGCTTGGGTGCGTCCCCCACGATCTTAATCCATCTTATCATTCGCCACCGCTGACGGACCTTCAACCATTACACAGCAACGTCCGCCGTCTCGCACTGCTCCTTGCAGCCTCTCCCGTTGAGGCTGTGCGCAATATCGCTCTCGTCGGCATCGGCGGCGCGTCCGACGCCGCGGGCGTGCGCCGGTTCCTCAAGGCGGGCGCGACAGCGGTTGCCTGCGCGACGGCGCTTGGGGTGCATGGGCCTGGGGTCTTTGAGCGGATGACGGAGGGGCTGGAGTGAAAGGAGCATGGTGCGGAATGCCTGCCAACAGGCTGAAAGGTGGGCAGGATGAAGTATACGAGGCTGAGCGCAGGTTGTACTCTTGGCGATAGAGGTTATATCACGATTTGGCCTCAGCTTCGGTAATTCTACTCTTTTTCTGTGCGTATACTGCGTGAAAGCTCGTCTTGAAGAGAGGCTCTGGGAGTAGGTGCACCGGGCGATCATGAAGACTGGCGCGCATGACAGCAGCGAGAGACGCAACAACCTTGAGCTGGGCTCTACAACCACATCTTGCCCCGTCTTCAGCTCGTCCGCGCCATCGCTTCTTGGCCCTTTCTTTAGCCTACTCAGCGAACGCTTCCTTTCGAATCGAGACACCGAACCTTCAGAATGTCTGGCCGGCCGCGCATCAACCGCCCGCTGCAAGCAGCCGACAACCCGGCCGAGGCTCAGCTCTGGCGGCAGACGCTCGATGCGCTCGCGCTTCTGCCGCGGACGCAGGACACGCAGGCCCACCTGCGGCTGCAGGCGCTGTTCGAGGAGGGGCTGGCGGATGAGGTGGGGAAGGGTGTGAGGGAGAAGGTCGCAAGGCAGCTGCAGACAGAGGAGGAGGGGCTCGACAGGGAGATTGCGTACGTCCTATGCCGCCCTACCACTTGCCTCTGCGCCCGTGCTGAAGGGAGCTCTCCTGCTGCCCATCGTGTATTGCAGAGCGTACGACTCAGCATTGGAGGCGCTCTCCGTGCTGCTCGCGCTGCAGACGACCTCCTCCCCTCCCAGCACACCCGCAGCATCCACCCCCGGACCCACGACCGGCAAGCGCGGCCGGCCGCCCAAGAACGCCGTGGCCTCTCGCGCCTCCTCCATCTCCCGCGGTAGCGCCCCGCC
Source organism: Cystofilobasidium ferigula (assembly GCA_014825675.1). NCBI lineage: Eukaryota > Fungi > Basidiomycota > Tremellomycetes > Cystofilobasidiales > Cystofilobasidiaceae > Cystofilobasidium > Cystofilobasidium ferigula. The sequence goes on from MVAM01000016.1 coordinate 131,480, forward strand.
GCCGCCTTCAATCGCGCCCTCGCCGGTCCACCCGTCCAACTACCCTCCCGTCCCTGCATTCCACACGACACCGCTGTGGAAGCGCGACCCGAAAGAGCGCAAGGCCGAGCTTGCGGCCCAGCTGCCGCTCGCGCCCGGGCGCAGGGTCGCGTTCAAGCAGCCGAATAAGCCGACCGGCGGGAGTAAGGGCGAGGGCGAGCCGGACGATTGGATCCTGGCCATCGTGCGCAGGAACATCGGGCAGGACCTCGGGCGGTACGAGGTCGCGGATGCTGACATGGAATCGGGTGGCGTGTACGTCTCCCTCACCTTCGTTCATAGCACACCAGCAGCGGTCTGATCCGATACTGTTGACCTGCTTTAGGTTGCACAACACGACGCTGAAGTCCATCGTCCCCCTCCCCACCCTTGGCGTCGAGCTCGATGACCCTGCTCACCCGGCCTACTTTGCCCCGCACCCACTCGGTTCGCTCGTCATGGCCATTTACCCAGGCACGACCGCCTTCTACCGTGCCATCGTGCGCGGGCGCGAGACGGAGCGGGCGGATGCGAGCGGCGCAAAGGGCATCAAGGGCAAGAAAAAGGGCACTGTCGTCCTCGTTCCCGAGCCCGAACAACGTTACCTCGTCGAGTTTGACGATGACGGAGGGCAAGTGCAGATCTCGGAAATCTGCGACATCGCCGAGTGGCCTGGCGGACAGAACGACAAGTTCATGTAGACGGTGCGCTCGCTCTTCGTCCGAGCTTGTCTTCAGCCGCTGATCCATCGTGTCACAACTTCAGACTCTCCTTCTCTTCACGGCATTCTTCATGTCATCTCTTCCTTCAAGCCTCCGTTGGACGCACGGACTGCCCCTGGCCTGCACGACTATTCATGACCTCACGACCCTTCATGACCCTGCTCTCACTCCTTGCACTCACGGGATGCAAGTGCGCAATTGAACGGGGGGGGCTACCCCTTGGCAGCCGCCGCTGTCACCTGAGTCCATGTCCTGCAAAGCTACAAGTGACGCACAAGAGAATTGCGCTGAAGGCTGGTACCGGCTGCTGCGCAGATCGACGACGCGTGTGAGGTTCGGCTCCTGCTTTCCAGCTCGCAGCACCTACCCTAGCTCCCTGGTCTTCATCTACGTTCATGGCAAACCTAGTACCGACCTCGGAGGAGTCCATTCAGTCTCTCCTCATGCTCGAGCAGGTTCGGGAGCCTCTCACGTGCTTCGCTGAGCTCGCGAGCTGACCTTCGCGCACCCTCTGTCAACCCTGCAGCGCATCCCCCAGCTGCTCACACTCCTCAGTCAGGCCCTGGAAGGGCTGCTGCCTATCCCAAAGGGCCAGGAAGAGCTTGAGGAAGGCGAGCGATTTCTCATGGCCGCCCGGGGCTACTACGACCTGCTTGACGTGCGTTCCGCCTGCCCTGCTCCTTGCCGGACTGAGCTCACTCCCCTCGTACCGAGTGGTCCCCACAGGACGTCCAGCTCGAGCTCCGCACGTCGATACACCACCTGCGCATGTCAGCCACCCTCCCGCTTTTGACAGACTTCATCCCGCGCGCAAGTCCGGCCGTCGCGGGCACAGGCGCGGGGAGGCTTAGCAAGGAGCGGCTGGTTGAGCGCGCGACGCTGGAGGAGCGAAGCGACGCCCTGCAGTTGCTGTTGCGCGCGAGACAAGCGCAGCAGAGCACAGGCGCAAGCGTATCGGTGGGTGGGCAAGAAGGAGCGACTTCGGCTGGTGTCGAGAGAGCGGACAACAGCGAAGACGACGACGCGGCGATGGAAGAGGTTCCATGAGCCTGCACTTGACCGCCTTACGACTCGCCTGCCTTGCCACTTCCTGCGCTCGCGCTGTTGACCACCTGCGGCCTGCTGATCATGGCGTGAGGTCATAGCTGTTCATAGGCTTTACAACACCTCTGCGTTGCGAGATCGCCGTTCGCCGCCTTCACGCCGGCCACCCCCACCAGTCTATGGCGTGCACCTCGTCCGCGCGGCTCTTCGCTTTCTCGCCCGGCGCAAGCGTCGCATTGTCGTCTTCGAACGCGCAGATGGGCCGAGGATCGCCAGAATAGGTGCAAGTCGAACAAGCGTGTTGCTTGCCGCGCTGACCGGAGACGCAAGCAATATCTGGTACGGAAGGAGCTACTCGGTCGTCGCCGCGCACCTAATAGTTTGCGGGATTACCGCCGTTTGGAAAGATGAAGACCTGCTGTGAGCGTTGACCGAACTCGATAGCAAGTATTGTCAGCAGAAGGAACAGCAGGGGGCAAGCCGAGAGGAGGTGCAAGCGAGTCATGGTCGGTAGGCTGCAGCCGATGGGGCGGAGCCGCCCAACCTCGCCCAAGAGCTGAACGACGACTCGACCTTTCCTGCACGGGTACTAAAGCTGCTCCCGTTGACCACAGCAAGGACCTAGCCTGCACTGAGGGCGAGGAAGGCGGGACGTCAAGTCAATTGAAGAATCCCAAGACCTAGGATCACTCAGGCATGGCCATCGTGTGCAGCAGCCAGCAGTCAAGGTGCGCCTAGCTGGGCTAGACATCCCGCCTCCTTCGACCCTTTCTAGAGGCCTGATCTGATCGACCGCCTGGCCTGATGTGCTCCAGATTCCATCTCGAGACGCTCGAGACGGCGTCCAAGGAGGTCGACCTGAAAGGCGTCTCCATCGCCGTCGGCAAGTCCCTCGAGGTCCTCTCTGACTCGCACCTGCGTCTGAAGGCCGGTGTCAAGTACGCCCTCATCGGCAGGTCAGTTCAGTTCATCGAGCTTCATGCTGCACGCCAACTGTTAGCTGATCCGCCGGTGTGGTGTACAGGAACGGCTCCGGCAAGTCGACGTTGTTCCTCGCGCTGCGCGACGGCCTCATCCCCGGCTTGCCGGCCAACATGCACTTCCAGCTCGTGTCGCAAACCGAGGCCGACTCGACGACCGTCAGCGGTGAAGGGGAAAAGGCTGTGACGACGCTGCAAAAGGTCGTCAACAGCGACCGGAAGCGAGCAACGGCGCTCAAAGATCACGACGGTGAGCCGCTCGCGAAGCCAGTTCGGATGGTCGCTGAGCTTGCACGTCTTGCCGTATAATCCAGAGCTCACGAAGGCGGTGGAGGGTAACGACCCGGACAAGATCCAGCGGGTTGTCACGCGCATTGAGCTGCAGAAATTGCAGGATGATCTCGACATCAAGCGGCGCATTGCGGCGAGGCGCAGCGGTACAAGGTGCGCTGAGCGCATACGCAGGCCTGGCTTGAGCAGAGCGCTGACCCTCACTTTTGTACCTCAGAGGCAAAGAGGCGCGCAAAGAGGAGGAGAAGGCTGAGGCTCGACTTCAGGACGCGACCAAGGGGTTCGTCCTCTGTCGCTGCCTCTGTCGCTTGCACCTGACTTCTCACTTGCGGCAGGCTCGAAGCGCTGTCGTTGTCGTCGGAGCGGGACCCGCTTGAAGCAGCAGTCACGCTCCTGGCCGAGCTCCAGGTGACGCTCGACCTCGTCGACTACCAGAGCACCGAGGCGAACGCGGCCGTCATCCTGTCCGGTCTCGGCTTCTCGCAGGAAATGATCGACGCCCCGTACTCAAGCTTGTCGGGTGGCTGGCGCTCGCGCTGCTCGCTCGCTTCCGCGCTGCTCATCAAATCCGACGTCCTTCTGCTGGACGAGCCCAATACTTCTTGGATCTTCCATCTACGTTGTGGCTCGAGCAGTACCTGTCGGAGCAGATCGACATGACGCTCGTTCTCACTTCGCACGAACAGGAGTTCCTCAACCGCGTTGTCGACGAAACCATCTTTATCCGGGCTCAGACTCTAAGGTATTTTGAAGGGTGAGTATCTTTCTCTTCTTGCTCTTTGAGCCGCCTGCTCATTACCTTCGCTGCTGCAGAACGCCAGCAAAATGGGAGCTGAGCGAGAAGAAGGAACGCAAGAAGGTCATGCGGCAGCAAGCTGCGCTCGACAAAAAGAAGTGCGTTCCTCCCCACCAGCGGCTTCATCCCTCGACTGAATTGCTCCCCTTCAGATCGCATATCGAGGCGACGATCCGTGGCGCGAAGGCGACGGCCAAAAAGAGTGGCGACGACAATAAAGCACGACTGGCGGCGCAGCGGCAAAAGAAGCTCGACGAACGGTGCGCGTTGCCAGCGCGAGCCCGGGTTCATTCGAGTACTGAACTCTCCTGGTCCTGCAGGTTCGGCCTGGAGACGAACGCGAAGGGCCATCGGTTCAAGCTCAACCGGGACATGGAGGGCTGTGAGTGGGCTCTTTCCACCGTCCTTCAAAGCACCGCTGATGCTTGCCGCTCGCAGATCACCTTACCTCGCGCAAGGACGCCGTTCTCGAGGATCAAGACCCTCCCGTCCGCCTCGTTTTGAACGACCCCGCTAAGCTCCGGACGGCCGGCGACCTCATCACCCTCGACAAAGTATCGTTCAGCTACCCGCGTTCCAAGAAGAAGCTCCTCGAGGACGTCAGCTTCTCGCTTCCTCAAGGTGGGAGGATGGCGTTCATCGGCGCCAACGGGCAGGGAAAGTCGACCTTGGCTCAGCTCATCCTCCAAAACCTGAAACCCTCGTCCGGCAACGTCTCGCACCACCCTCTGCTACGCATCGGCCACTACGGCCAGCACTCGGTCGAGGACGTCAGCCGCGCCGTCAAAGGCACCAAGACGACGGCGCTGGAGTACTTCCTTGACTATTTCGCGAGGCAGGGTTTGAAGATCGAGGAGCCCGAGGCGAGGGCTCAATTGGGCAGCTTAGGACTGGCAGGAAAAGTAGCGGCGAGCACCGCGGTCGACGGGCTGTCGGGCGGGCAGAAAGTGCGTACCCTCAACTCTGCTTCTTGAACATTGGCTGAGCTACTCTCTATGCAGGTGCGACTGGCACTCAGCTTGATCGTTTTCCGACCTCCCCCCCTTCTGTGCGTAAACAAAAGTCCCTGTGCATTCATCCCCTAAGATGTTTTGACAAGAATGTTCCACAGGTTGCTCGACGAGGTCACGACGCATCTGGACTTAGCAACCATCAAGGCGCTTGCCGACGCTCTGCGTTCGTACGAAGGCGCGATCATCCTGATCACCCACGACCGGTACGCCTGCTCGCCGCAATCGTTCGGCAAGTACGCCTTCACTGACACTCAACCGGGATCGCAGGTGGTTCTGCCGCCGCGTCATCGAGGGCGCGACGCTGCGCGAGGCGGCCGCCTCGCTGGACGACGGCGAGCTGTCGAACTCCTCCTCCTCCGAAGACGAGGACGACTCGGTGCCAAAGGGCAAGGTCTACCGTGTGCAGAGCGGGAAGGTGCGGCTCATGGAGGGCGGCATGGACGAGTACGTCGAGAAGGTCGAGAAGGCGCTCGCGAAGAAGGCGAGGCTTGCGGCGGCTCAGGCGCAAACACGATGAATGCGCTTCACAAGGGCTCATCGTATGCGAACGAGACGTGTAGCGGTCACCTGTCTCAGGGATATCCTAGCTAAGGGAGTCATGAGAAAAGGGAGTGCATAGTGTGCGTGCGTTCGAGTAGTGTCAAAGCGGGCAAGTGAGGCTGGGCAGCGTCAAGCGCCGAAGCCGAAGAAGATGTTAGGAATCTCAGTTGGATCTAGTGCGTCGCGTTCACAGCCTGCCAGAGGCCGTACTGCAGAGGCAAGCATGGACGAGCGTCAGAAGCCAGCATAGAGAATTGGCAGAGGAAGGGACACGCACCGAGCGCCCAGGGTGAGTCTGCCACAGCCGGATGGTGCCGTCCTCGCTACCCGAGGCGTACATCTCGCCGTCAGGGCTGTAGCTGACCGAGTGAACAGGGCCGTGGTGGCCTGCAACGGGTGCGCACAGCACGTCAACCCTGACCTGGAAGCCGCAGCCGGATGCAAATGAGGGACTAACCCTTGTAGCACTCGCGCTCGGAGCCGGTCTCGAGATCGTACACGCGCACCCAAGGGTCGTTTGCCGAGCCGGCAACAAAGCGGTCGCGCAGGAAAGGGTGAAGGGACGCCGAGGTCGGGGTGTGAGGGAGAGGGATCGACAAAGGAGGGTCGCGCCTGAGGTCGTCGACAGCGAGTCAGCCTAGAGCCTTACGAGCTCAAGAGGAAGGAGAGGACTCACCGGGCGATGTCGAGAAAGATGACGGACTTGCCGGCAGTCACGCAGAGCGTTCCGCCGCCGTGCGCGAGCTCCATGCAGTTAATGGCGTCGGGCAGCTTGAGCTCGGCGGTCTGCTCGAGCGTACGCAGGTCCCACCACCGGACGACGCCCTCCTCGCCGGCCGACACGGCAACGTTGGCATCCTGCGTGTCCCAGACGACGCTCCTGACGTTGCCCTCGTGCGCCTTGCCCGCGTCCGACTCTCCTGGACGAACGAGGTACATGGGGTCCTGCTCGGGCCGGGCAAGGTCAAAGATGCGCAATTTCTTCTCTTGCCCGCCCGTGAGGACGTAGGCGCCCGAGCTCGAACCAGCCGACGTCGAGGGCGAGAGGGCGACGGTGCGGACGATGTGGTTGTGGTTGAAGGTATGGAGGACCGAACCGGTGTACGTGTCCCAGATCTTGCAACTGAAGTCGGCCGAAGCCGTCGCAGCGCGCGAGGTGTCGGTTGACAGCTTGGATTGCCATACGGCGCCCTTGTGGCCTGTCATTGGCGAACCACGAGTGGGATGTTGAGATGGTCAGACGCGCAGTGCGACGCACACGAGCTGATCTCGGGCCGGAGAGCTCACCAAGGAAGGTGCCGACCCAGTCGCCCGTCCAGTCACGTAGCATGGGTTGGCCATCCTTGCAGCTCGAGATCATCATGAAGCTTTCATCGTTCTGCTGCAGCGGCGAGAACTGGAGGCAGGTGAAGGGGACAAACGCAGGCCTGTCAGCGTGCTGCGGAGGCTCAACAAGAGCAAACCCACGAGCAGGAGCTCACGTTGAGGTGGACGACGGGCCGCTGGTGGCCTGAGCAGACGAGGGGGACCGAGCGAAAGGAGGCAGCCACTGACTGGGCGGACATCGTTCAGGCGTGAAGTCTGGCAGGAGCAGGGGAGGAAGGGAGGAGGTCCGTGGGTGGGGGTTTGGGCTGGTGTGGGCCGAAGTTGGTCGTTGTGGGTCGTGAGAGGTCGTTCAAGGGGTCGTGGAGAGCGGGCGTGAGAGCGTGGGGTGCAGTAGGCTTGCGCTGGCCGAGTTGCTGGGAGAGAGGGAGACGGGGCGCCGGGCGAGGAGGGAGAGGAGAAGAAGCAGGACCAGGGGCGGATGGGGAGGGCCGGCGTCGCAGGCAAAATCACCGGCCACCCCCCCCAGCGCGCGCAGCTTGCGAAGGGAAGGACGGCAGGCACTCAACGATGCACTTGCACCAATGGCTAGACAGCGAGCAAAAACGGATCATGGCTGATCATCCTTGGGCTGCTGGCCAGATATCTTGTAAAAGAAGAGAGGGCCCAGGGGCGAGCGTCGCTCCCTGTTGACCTCTGTCCACACGCCGATGACCCCTCGCCCACCCTCGAGTACCACGCCCTCCATCTCCCACCGATTGGCGCCACCGTACGAGATCGATTGCCGGAAACGAGTCTCTTGGGGCGGGCAAACAAAGTCCGGCAAGGCGTACGGGTGCGCCGCCGGGTAGAGAGGTTCAACTGAGCCGTGAACGACGGAGCTTCCTACAAGCGGGTTGCTGGAAACACCGCTGAAGGTGTAAGGAGACAGGCGTCCGTCGGGTGTCAGGCCCGCTGAGGTGGATCCGGGATCGACGGTCAAGGTCATTGTGAGCATGTTGCCGACCTACAGGTCCGGAGGTGGTCAGCGCCACATCCAGCAGACCTGACGCAAAGGTATCAAACGCACGACTTCTTCGTAGTTCTCCAAGTTGATCCGGGTCGTTCTGCGAGCTAATCTTGGAAAATTCTAACGCAGCGAATGCTACTTTAGTTGTGATCCTGCGACCATAAGAAGACCGTACGGTGCGAACTCACGAATGCGACGAATTCGGTGTGATCTAAAAACGCAAAACCGCCCTGCCAGACGCCGCTGATCCCGGCCCAGTCACCCTCGACGACGTCTACCGGCCCCGCGCCGTGCTGAGCGCTACCTGGACGAGCATAGTCCGCGCGCAAGGGGATGTCGTCCAGATCGCCCTCCCAGTCCCCTTGCTCCGCCGAGCGCCGCAGGTTGTCGCCCATAAGCTGAGCGAGCCCGTTGACCTGCACGTACATGTGAGTGTCGGTGCCTTAATCCCTCAGCACAGTCATTGGAAGACGTCGACGCACCTTTTCCCAGTCGATCCCGCGAACGCGAACTGCCCCGTCGTCGTGCGGCCCGGGCATGCCCCAGCCCACCAGGTACGGCCCAAAGTGGGGCGCGTCGGCGTACGTTGCGACGTCGTACACAAACTCGCGATATGCGCCGAGCTCCTGGGCGGGCTCGTCGGCCGCCCATGCGCCGAGGTGGTCGACGTGAAGCATCAGCTGCGCGAGGAGCGGCCGGGCGCCGTGTCCCGGAGGGAAGGAGAGAAGCGACGGGAGTAACCGAGGGTAGAGGAGGGTAAGGTTCTTGGACGGCGAAGGCGAAGCAGGGCTCGTGTGCAGGAGGTGCAGAAGCGCAAGCCAAGTGACGATCTTGAAGTCGACGCCGGCCGGCCGCATCAGTCAGCCCGGCGCAGAGGCAGCGAGAGAAGCAAGCAGTGCCCACCTCTGTCTCAGGCCCAAGCTTCCGAGCAAGCAGCTCGTTGGCGGCCTTGTAGCAGGCCTGCGTAAGGGCGCGCCAGTCCTTGCCACCCTTCTGCGAGCTTGCGCGCTCTATCCTCCATCCGCTCTCAGCCGGGTCGTCGAAGATCGAGAGGTAGCTGCCGCGCCAGGCCGCCCAGGAGCCGTCGTCGAGGAGGAGCTCGTACGCTTGCCGACACGTGACGGAGAAAGCTGCAAGAGAGTCCGGAGGAAGCAGGCTGAGCGCCTGGAGCAGGACCTGTGGGTTCGGCGGAGGAGAGCGGCGCAAGGTCGAGGAGTCAGCGTGCTGGCGGTTCAGGCACCACACGAGCGCAGGACAGATCGCAGCAAGCGAGAAGGACACTGACCTCGTCCGGCAATGCAAGCAGGTGTCTTTCAGTGGACGACATGTTTCCTGACGCGTTGACGGTCACCTGTAGTCGTTGTGCTGGTCGAGTTGGTCGGTCGGCTGAGCAGGCTGCGCTGCGCTGCCCCTCCTGCGCGGCGACCAGCGGCGGCCCTCGAGTACTTGGCAAGTCGCTGACGTCCTTTGCCTGAAATCAACAGGAGCATCGCAGAGCACAGATACAAGGTTCACATCCGCCAGTCCGCTCTTTCCTCTCTACGCGACGTCGACGTGGATGAAGATGTCGTCGACGTTGGACCACTTACCGCCAGCCTCATGCGCGCGCTTGCGCTCGGCCCAGTACTCCACCTCGCCCGCATCTGTCCGCTTCGGTTGCCAGACGCGTTCGCCCGTATCCTTGTCGGTCGTCGCCTTGAACCAGCCTGAGGAAGGTGCGGAGATGTCAGCGATAGCTGTAAGACGAGCGCGGGCGTAAGGGAGGTCGTACGAGGCGCATGCGGCGGCATCTGGCCGGTCTGGAAGAAGGAGCGAGGCAAGTGAGCGTCAGCGAGGGATGCGCAAAGGTAGGGCAAGCGCTACTACAAACCTCTCGGAGCTTGCGTATTTGCCGCTGCTTGTTCTCCTGGTCCTGCTTGAGCCTGCGAAGAGGTAGGGTCAGTCTGGCTCTGAATGCCCAAGATGGGAAGCGGACGTACTGATTGGCGAGCTCGTACTTGGCCAGTTCAAACGCGCGCTGGTCAGGGCGCATGCGGCAGTCGGTCGGCGCGACCCAGTCCGACAAGCCAGGCGGCAGGTCGTTCAGGGTGATGGCAAACGGCGTCAGGTTGAACGGCGCTGCCGGCTTCTCCGTGTTCTTCCAGAGCTGGGAGCGGGTGGGCGAACACAAGAGTCATGAAACGGACGACGGAAATTCAGCGCAGAGACCTGAACGCACCAGCAGGTACTCGGGCGCGAAGTGAGGCGTTGTTACCGTGCCGCCGGTGGTGGGGAGGTTGGCGTCGGGCTCGAGAGAGCCATGGCCGACGCCCGCTTTGCGCGCGACGAGCTGCGAGTTCCACCGGCCGGCAATCTCCCACTTGACGGCGCCGCGGGCGTCCTGGACCTGGCCCTTGATTTCAAACGAGTCTTTGGCGCGCCAGCCACGGGGCTTGAACGAGAGCGTGCAGATCTCGCCCGTCCGGTGGTTGCGCACCTCCATGTCGCCGCTATCGGGAAAATATGATGGTCAGCCCCCTTCAAAGTGGAGCTACAGCAACGTGAGCGCGCACGTACTAATGGTCGATGATGGGGTTGCCGAGGATGAAGTTAGTGACGCCGGTCGTAACCTTCTTCCAGCTGTAGTGCTCGAGCACCCGACTGTTGTCGCCGTCCTGCAGCAGGTTGTCGCGTGGGTAGTCTTTGCTCTGCGCCCACTCGCGCGGGATCGACAGGTCGCAGTGGGCGACGCCCGTCGGCCGGATTTCAAAGGATTTGCCCGTGAACTTGTTCTTGGCGTCGACCTCGCCATAGTAGCGCCAGCGGGGAGACTCAGCCATGCACGCCGAGATGGGCGGGTGGTGCGAGACCTGCTCCGAAATGTAGTTAAACTGCAGGTCGGGCCGAACATACTCGAACGTCTCGCCGAGCATCTGTAGGCGAAGGGACGCAGTTAGGACCTTGTGTTACCGGGCCGTAGAACGACAACGTACCGGGTTGAACGGCTTGGCGATGCGGCCGACGGTCGACGAGTAGTTGGACATGGCGAAAGCCGCGACGTAGGCGATGCGCTTTGAACGGAGATGATTCAGCGGTCCGACGTACGAAAAAAAAAAAAAAACAGAAGGAAGATGAGAGCGCACCTTCAGCGAGTCCTGCTCGGACGCCGCGGCGTCCAGGCAGGTAGAGAACTCCTGGTCCTCCGCCATGCGCTGCAGCATGCTCGTGCACTCGTTGAAGCTGACCGGGAACGAGATTTTGGTTAGGTCTTTGCCGATCGACGACTTGAGGATGCTCCAGAGCGAGATTGCTGGGCGCTGGTCATCCGAGATGGGCAGCTTGGACCGCAGGTGCTTGTACGGCTCGTACGGAGCCGCGTTGAAGTCGAGCTTTGACTCCGGCCGCGACTCTTCCGGCGCATGATCAGCCTCAGAATCGGGAGCCCCTTCTGCTTGAGGCCTGAAGGACGACGAGATCTGTAGCGGAAGATCTGAAAACACGATTCTCAGCGTCAGTCGGCGCATCGTACGACAAAACAGGACATCGCGACGCACTACCGGCCTCGATCGCGTCGTCTGAGAAGCAAGGGCAGATCGTCAGCCCTGTCAAAACCGGTCGAAAAAAAGGGAAGAGCGGCTGACAAAATTCGTCATCGTCGTCTTCGTCTTCGTCCGAGTCTAGGTTTACCATCTCCTGAGGTTGCGGAGCGGGCAAGGAGATGCTGACTGACGGGTCAGCAGGATTGACATCCTTGGGGACCGCCGGCAGATCCTTGGATGGCACGGAGAGGGTGGAAAGGGTTGCAGATGCGCCGTCTTGCGGTGCAAGGGCACTCGTAGGCCGACTGCCGAAGGGACTTGCGCCCGGTACGCCGCCGCTGCCAGTGTAGCCCGGGCTGAGCAGCTTGACTGCCTTGATCTCCTTGAGGTGCCGCCGATTCTCCTCGCCCGCCTCGCGCAGCTGCTTCTCGAGGTCGGCCTGCTCCTTGGCGACGTCCTGCATGCTCTCCTCCCACAGCAGCCGCGCGTCGACCTCGTGCTGGTAGCGCGCAACGAGCCAGCGTTCGCGCTCAAGCGACATGTGCTGGAACTCGATCGTGAGGTCCGACAGTACCTTGAGGGACTGGCGCAGCGAGTCCTTGACCGTCTGCTGCCGCGAGGACGCTGTCGAGAGAGTCCGAGCGAGCCCGGGCGCAGATGGAGGGGAGGAAGGGGAGCTCGCACTGGACGAAATGATGAGCGAGTCGAGAAGCTGGTCCGTGACCTCCAGGTGCTGGCGCGTCGAGTTGGCGAGAAGCTCGTAGCGCTCCTCGTACGGGATGCCGGGAATCGACACGTGCGCGACCGACTTCATCGGGCCCTGAGCGAGCACGGGAGACGACTCGAAGTCTTCCAGCGTGCCGTCCATGGAGGGGCCCGGCGAGGATGATCTCCTGCTGTTGGCGACATTGGCTTGCGAGCCGAAGGCGCTCGCGTTGGAGAAATAGGAGCTGGGCGGGGCGAGCGGCTTGGGCGCTGTTGTGGACGCCGCTCGAGAGAGGGTCTTTGGAGCCTTGTCGATGGTTGGCGTGAGGCCGAGCGAGCCAGGTAGCGGTGGCGGAGGGAGGTCGGCCATGTCGACCGACAGGTTCACGCCCGACTTGCGATGCGCAAGCCGCTTGATCGATAAGCTGTGATGCCTCTTCCCTTCCTCATCACCTTTCGCCACCAGCTCGGCCCCTCCGCCTGCGCTGAAGAACGTTATGTGCTGCTTGATGACCTGGCACCAGATCGCAGCCTCCTGCGGGTGGCTTGCGCGCAGCGAGTACTTGGGGAAGCGCGAGTCCTGCGTCGCCGGCTGGATGTCAAACGACGTCGGCGAGGTTGACTTGAGCATCGCGAACTTGAGCGAGACCGACCCTCGGCAGGCCTTGTTCTCCTCCTCCTGGTTTCGGAAGTCTGCGAGTCCGCGCGCATGTCTGTCAGCAAGCGATCAGGCGGCTGAGTGCGAAGAAACGGAGACGCACAAGACAGGACGCCGTCATCCACAACGAACCAGCGAGCCTTGTAGCCGTGTGCGACGTTGGTGTACTTCATCAGGTACCCGCGCTGTGTGACAGGGCTGCCGTCCTCCTTGCGCTGCGCGAGCGCCTTCTGGTTGTTGCTGGCTTGGTTGAGGAGATTCGTGACGTGGTCGCCTGGCGGGAGATTGTCCAGCACCCGGTTGCCGCGCTTGTCGCGCACAAAGACATCGGCGTTGCGCTCGAGGACGAGGTACTTGACGAGGACGAGGTCCTTGCGGCTGCGGAGCGACAAAGAAGCCGTCAGCGCGGTTAAGGAGGCGTCGCGTGCTCGATGGACACGCACCGCACGGCCTCATGCAGCGCAGACGTTCCTTTCGTCGCGTCAAGTGCGTTGAGGTCAAGCGCGCTGGCCCTCGGGCTCTTGAGGAGCGCGAGCAGCTTGTTAGCTTCGCCGTCCTTGCCTCCATCTTCAGCCTTGGGCGTGTTCGACGGCGAGCTGATGTAGCTGGAGAGCAGCTGCAAGAAGCGGCTCTGTAGAGCCTGGCGGGAGAAAAGGATCACTCGCTGAACCTCGTCGGACGAGGCAGCGCTGAGAACAGAACGTGAAGACGAGTCGAGCACGGTGTCGTCGATGGTCGGTTGCTCGAGCAGGAGCTTGACTGTTGCGGGCGAAGCAGGGGTTTAGCTCAAGCTTGGATTTGCACAATAGAGAAGGACAGAACCAATGTCTGCGCGTCCGAGCTCGGCAGCGAGATGAAGGGGGGTGACGCCCGACTCGGTTGGGTAGGGAGCGTTAGGATCGACCGCCCGGTTCGAGAGGATGTGCTCGATGGTCTCGTCTGCCGTCCGTACAACCACGGCGGTCTTGATCAGGACTCCGGGGCGGAAGTAGGACGAGAAGCCGTAGTGGACGTACAAGAAGCACACTTGATGGCACGGCTCAGTATAGCTGCACCCTTGTCCTCCTCGCTCGAGGACGACGGGCGGGTGAGGTTGTTGAGGAACGGCTGAAGCTTAGCAACATCGCCGCTCCGGAGAGCCTCGAGTAGGCGAAACTGATACAAAGCCTCTCCATCCGTGACGGGCTTGCCTGCGACGGAAAAAGCACAACAGGGGTGTATGGGTCGTATGAACAAGGTTGGGTTCGGAGGGATCGCTGAACAGCTCGAACGAGCGGAATGCGGGACGCACTGTTATCGCCGTAGCTGACCATCCGCGAGGAAGACGAGGAGGACGAGGGCATGGCAGCACCCGCAATGACTGCTGGAGACCAGGGACCTGAGATTGCGTGTTGGGGACTTGAGGATGATTGCTGGTCGGGGGGGGGGGGGGGGGGGAGGACGGGCTCCTGTGGTCCAGTGGCAGGACGCCTCGTTTGGGACGGGGTGGCGGGGGTTCGATTCCCTCC
>MVAM01000016.1:145614-155894 GCA_014825675.1 Cystofilobasidium ferigula
GGGGCTGGGGGGGGGGGTGGTGGGGGGGGGGGGGTGTTTGGTGGGGTGGGGGGGGGGGGGGGGGGGGGGGGGGGGGGGGGGGGGGGGGGGGGGGGGGCTTGCAGATGGCTTCGCGCGACGTCGCTCTTCGCAATCTCCCGAGGGGCGATCGCGGACGGCGGCGAGCACTAATACCTCACGCTTGCACTCATCGGCAGGTCAGAGAGAAGAAAGTAGAGATAATGCAAAGAAGTACAACGTGACCCGGCTGCACGCAACCACCGAAGCAACGGCGAAAGGTGACGCCGTCAGCGGTCGACCATGCTCGCCCACCCGACCGCTACACCGCTCCGCCTGCCCTCCAACGCCTCGAGGTGCGGTGCGACGAAGCCCGATGAGTTCTCGCTCCCGTCCCCGTCATCGAGAAGTGGACCCGGGTCGAGGCTAGCGCTCTGGCTGTATGCGAACGAGGTTGAGGGCGCACTCGGCCGCCGCCGGGTCGTCGATGGAGAGCCTTCGGGCGAACGCAAGACGGAAGAGGACGTCGAGCGCATGGCGGATCGGAGGGGTGGGACAAGCATCTCTCGGTCGGAGAGCGACGTCTTGCGTTCGAGCGGTTCGAGAGTGGTAGACATGGGGGAGCTGGAGGGGGGAAAGGCGAGAGGAATGGGAAGTGACCGGCCGCCCTCATAGGCCGCGCCTGTAAGTGAAGCGGTGCAAGTGAGCCCGAGCGCTTGTGTACCACCAGAACAAGACAGACTGCTTACCTTCACTGTCCGAAGACAATCCAGAGGGTGAACGGGAGCTCGACAGGCGGCCGTACATCGCCCACTTCTTGACGCCGGTTGCAAGCGACTCGCGATACGACGCGCGATGGCTGGGCAGGTCCGCAGCCGTCCTGCGATATTCAAGATACGATCAACATTGATGACCCCCATTGACAATGAAAGGAGAATACTCACAGGCGACGCATTGACACGAGCACCTTGTTGTCCTCGTCCGCAAGGTCCTCGTTCAAACGCGTGTGGTCAACGACCGCTCCGAGACTGCGCGCAGGCGACATGGACGATGGTGAGACCGGATTGATGCTGCGGCCATCGAGCGTGTACATCGGCTGCTTGTCCGCAACGTCGTCGGAGATGGACCGCTCGAGCGAGCGGGCTGTGGAGCGGAGGAGAGGTGCCTCGAGGACAGGAGAAGACGGCGGCGAGTCTGCCTCCGGCTCTTGAGGGGTATTAGACGGCGGTTCGAAGTCGAACACGTCCTCTTGCTCGCCGACGACCGTGCCCTCTTCCTCCTCGTCCTCGTCCTCCATCGGCGGCAGCTCGTCCTCCTTGAAGGTGACCCGCTTGGGCGTTGGCTCCTTTGTTTCCGCCGCGCCTGCCGCTGCCGACTCTTCTCGGAACGCGACGTCCTGCCCGCCGCCCTCGCCGCCCGCCGGCCCTTCCGCCTCTTCCGTGGGAGGCGTAAGCACCTTAGGTTGCTGCGCCAGCTGTGCCGCCCGGTCCTCCCAGCTTTTTGACCGCACCTCGTCGCCCTCGCGGACAAGCGTGGCGCCTGCGCGCGAGTTGGTGGTCGAGAAGATGAGGTTCGGCGGCGAAGGCAGATGCGAGAAGCGCATTGAGGTTGCGAGGTCGAGATCCTGCGCGGGTCCCTTGCCGTTGGCCTTGGTCGGGATGGAAGCGGAGGCGGACGAAATGGATCCGTTTACCGACTGAGAGGGGACAGGGGAGAGCGGAGAGCGTGCTGAGGAGGCTGGGGTGTGTGAAGAAGAGGTCGGTGACTGGAGGTGCTGCGGGAAGTGCGACCTGCGCGCCAGACTCGCGCTGAGCAGCGAGCTTTGCCCAGCGGTCGGCGGCGAGCCGGTGGGCGTCTGGACTTTAACAAAGGCGGCTGTCTGGGGTACGCCGATATTGATGGAACCCGGCGAGGACGACTTGGACTCAGCTTGCCGCTCGATGTCAAGGCTTCCACGTGAGCCGGCCGAGAAGCCGGTGTTGCGCGGGACTGCCTCCGGCTGCCTCGAACCGCTCCTTGAAGCGGTCGGTGTTGAGGGCTTCGAGGGCGAAGCGTGCGCCTTGTAAGCCTCCCAGACCACCATGACCTCCCGCCGCACGTCTTTCTCCGCCTGAGTGAGCTCGGCCCGCTTCTGTGAGACGTACACCGCAATCTCCTGCTCGAGGTGCTCCCGTCTGTCCTTCAACCGAGTGGACGCCAGCGCAGAGACCGAGAGGAAGTGCGAGTGAGATGGCGTGAAAGGAGGCGGAAGGAACAGAGGGTCGGGCAGGGGAGGGAGGAGGGTTGACACCGAGGCGACGGGAGGGGAAGTGGGCGGCCGAGGTGCTGATGGGAAGGCGTCTGGCGGAGAGACATCGAGGGCTGACAAGTCCAGAGGTAAGACAGCCGAAGACTGGTATCCTCAGAAATCTGTCAATCAGACAGGCTGATCTCAGATGTCAAGAGGGAGGCAGGGATGAGCGCACCGGCGGCTGCTGGTCCGATGAGACGTCGGTCGTCATCTCGACCTTGTCGTCTTCGGCCGGCTTGTGGATGATCTGACCGCAGATCAAGCATTGAAGCAGGCCGCCGTCATACTTGACCATATCGGCGAGCGTCTGTGGATGAGGCGCCATCACTTCAGCGGTGGAGGAGCAGGGCCAGCAAACGAGAAGGTTGGTCCGACGCACGAAGGTCGGGATGAGGTCCACCGAGGCGTATCGCGCTGCCGCTTGCGCGGCCTGAAGGCGAACGTTGCTACATCGACAGGCATACGAGACCGGCATGCGATCAGGGACGCTGGGCCAAGGGTTGTTCAATGGGTTGAGGTGCGATGCTGGCGGTGGGAGGTTCGCGAGCAGATGCTGCCGCTGCGGCTGACTTCACGAGGCAAGCAAGCCGCCGGCCAGGCCTCGCCCCCCTCTGCCGCCGTCGACCCTGGTCCGCCCTTCAGAACCAGTCTTCCAACTGGCCCGTTGGCAAGCCCCCTGGTCCATCTACTGCCTCCGCCTGCCGCTCGCACCGATCCAGCCAAGGCGCGCCTCAAACGGGCCGTCAGAACATCGCAGCCGGCGGGGCGACGCGCGTGCCCTCAGCACGAGTCAGAGCGACTTGACTTGCAACAGCCGGCAACCCGCTGCAGCAGAGAGGACCCAGCCTGATCAGGTGCGTTCAGGAGCTCCAGATTGTATTGGGGCTGCCATCGCGAGGTGATGTTGGTGGACGACGAGGCGGGCTGGCAGCGAGCTCAAGCGCTGCTCGCAGACTATCCTGGCGGCGCCGTGCCGGAGAGCACGACCGCCGCCTGGACGTATACGGTTGGCAGTCAACTTCGAGTAGTAATGAAGGAATGGCCTCTCATCACAGTCAAGTGCTGACCCCTTGTCTTGGACCTGCGCCTGTAGGACTCGACAGTCGAACGACCTGGTCCATCTGCGCGCGCCTCCGTCCGCTCGGTCTTCTCGGTCTTGCGGCGCACGGCAAACGGCCTTCCGTCCACCTCCAGCGTAGAGCAACACCTTCTGCGCCCATCTCTTCAGTCGGCTGCATGTCGTCGCCGACAAAGCCCATGACAACGCCGCTCACCGGGCCCAACGTGCGCCGCCCAGCGAAACTCCGGATCGCCAACCCCGACAGCTCTGATGAAGAGTCCAGCAGGGCGAGCCAGACGGCGCGTCGCGAGGAGCTCTTCCAGCGAGCGAGAATGTCGCAGGAGAGCCAGCGCAGCTCGCGTGTTGGTGCAGGATCAAGCGGCAAGCCAGTCCAGTCGCCAGAGATCGGCCCAAGCCCTCCGGCCGCGCCCGAGCGCAGTCAAAGCTCGCCCATCATACCTGGGTCTCGGCTACCCGAAGCAAGCGCAGGCGGTGAAGCCGAGTCCCGTCAAGGCTACCTCGGCGGCTCGCGCTCGCAATCGCTCGTGGCTACGAGCAGTGGCGCGGCCATTGACCACGGTCGACAGCCCCCAATTCCTCATGCGCCCTCTCCCGTTCTTTTGACACCGCCGCCGCCTCCTCCTCCGCCGCCGCCGCCGCCTCCGCCTCCTCCTCTTTTTCCTCTTCCTCCTCCGCCGCCGCCACCTCCACCGAGCTTGACGGGCCGCGACCTTGATACTTGGAACGCTGCACAGTCCTTCACGTCGCCAACCGCAACGATGCCTCCCAGCTCCCCTTCCCTGCGCCCGCTCCCTCGGCCGCTGCCGCAAGTGCACCCCCCACTCACTTCTACATCCGCCTCTGCGGCCTCGTCATCTCCCTCCGCTTCCAGTCTTCCGCCGATCTCCCCCGGCTCTCCCCTCTCCCTGTCCATGCAGTTTACTGCCGGCTCAACGGCGCCGTCTTCGGATCCGAGTCCTCAGGCGCCCACACCTCCTCCGAAGAGCGCCACTTGGCGCACGACCTCCTCTCGGCCGCCTTCCCCACTCAGGACCTCTGTGCACCCCTTCGCCTCCGGTCCCTCATCTTCACCTCTAGGCTTGTCCATGTCCGCGCAAGGCTATCAGTCTGCAGTTGGCTTCTCTGCGCCGCAGGGCGTCCGCGATCCCTTCTCGCGCTCCTCGGTCGGCGACCGGCGCAGCATGGATGGCGTGGAGCACTTCTCGCCAACTGCAGGTACGCCTCACGCGCCGAGAAGGGCACCGACGGCCGAGTATCCGCAGCACCCTCCGATCAGCAGGCTCACGCTGCTAGCGACGACGGACGGTCACAAGTTCGCAAGCGCCGACGTATCAGGCAGCACGAGCTCGGCCGCAATCCGCGAGAAGATCTTCACGGCGGTCAGTCCAGTTTTACGTGCGCAGTTTTGCACGGCGTGAACTGACCTCAATCGCTCTGCAGCTCGAGATCCCGGACGATGAGCAGCCGGCATTCCTGCTGCGTCGGCACGCGATGGGCGGCGGCGCGTTGCAGGTCGAGTCCTCACTGGATGGCGACACGCTTTACCAGTATTGCGCCGAAGGGACCGACCAAATCAAGGGTGTCCTGGCCGTCATGTCGTTCGAGCAGTCGCATCCCTCGATGCCGATCATGCCGCCGCCAATACCGCATGCGCCGTCCTCGGCAACCTCGAAGCGGTCCGACGAGTACGCACCCTCGTTGACCCACTACACGCGCCGGCCTACATCGCAATCGGAGACGACGAGCAGCATCAGCGACCTGTTGCAAGAGGAGTCCGAGTACTTCCGCCGGACGAGCGCCGAGGGGCAGCTGAACCCGCCAACGCGGAGCACGTACCCGACCTCGAGCTCCGAGACGTCCCTCTCGACGACAGACATGGACCAGCACTCGGGCGGGACGGGCAGCGGACCGTCGAGCTTGAAGCGCAAGCCGCACCAGCGCAGAACGTCGCACATGCCCGGCGGGCCACGGCGGCCATCGAGCCCATCAAGCGGCGGGAGCCGACGAGCGGGACGTGAAGGGAGTACGACGTCAAGCATCGCAAGCCCGACCTCGCCTGCCGTCCCGCTGCAGTCGCCCGACTCGCTCAGCGTCGATCCCAACCTGTACGGTCGCTACGGCAGCGTTACGCCCACTCGTCCTCCTTTGGGCGAGCAGCAGCAGCAGCCGCAGCAACCCTCACGGCCCTCATCCCAGCGCCGTCCGCCATCCATGTCGCCTGAGGAGATCCAGCAGATGGGCTCTTCCGAATCGATCAACGAGCAGGAGCGCATCTTGCGCGCCATCCAGGAGGACCGTGAGCGCGACCGGCGCATGGTGGAAGAGATGATCCAGCGCGAGCGCGAAGAAGAGATGGCGCGCGAATGGGAGCGCCGAGATCGTGAGGAGGAGGCAGAGCGGCGTCGACGGCAGATCCAAGAGGACGAGGAAACGGCGATGGCGGAGCAGCGAAAAGAGCAGGAGTTGTACAAGGTCGGTCGTCCTCAGCTGCCGGCCGGCCGCGGGCAGCGTGAAGCTGACCCTCGCGATGACTTTCTTCTAGGCCCGCCTTGATGCGCTCGAACGGGAGCGGTCGTTGCGCTCGCAGCCGCAACCTCAACTTCAAGCTCAGCAACAGCGCCAGAGCCCCGTCCTGTCTCGCGACGCGTCGGTGCCGGTCAATGAGTTTGGCGACTGGGGCTATCAGGGCGGACGCGCGCCGCAGGGCTATGTCCAGCGCAGCGTCCCCGTCGGCGCCGGTCGCGCAAGCAGCCTGCCTGGGTACCCGGACCCGTACCGCTCGACGCAGACCGTCGCGCACCGCGGTCCCGATCCGGAGTTTGACGGCGCGGGAACGATGCTCCCTTCGTCCCGCTTTGCGTCGCAGTCCGCGCTCGCCTCTCAACTCATGGGCGCCGCTTCGCACCAACGACCATCATTGCATATCAACGTCCAGTCGCCAAGCTCGTCGCAGGCGTCAAAGCCGCACGGCTCGTTCCCCGGTGGTGCTGCTTCCCGCGGAACAACCTACCCTCAGATGGCTGCGTACGCACCGTCGCCTCATCCGGGCCTGTACTCGTCGTCGGCATCCGCCAGCTCCCAAGATCTCGCCAACCGCCGGAGACAGGGCACCTTCACTCCGCAGCCTCTGCGTCCGCCTTACGACGCCCGCACAGCCAACTTTGTCTCGTCACCCGCCGTACCTGGCAGGAACCTTCAACAGATGCGCAGCAACCCGAACTTCCGCGGCGGCATGCCGCTCCCCGGCCAGAACCGCCCACGTCCGCCACCCGGTATGCAGCCCGCAATGTCCGCTCTGCCTCCTCGCGGTCAGGATAGCCTGTATGCAACGGGTGTCCAGTCAGGCGTACGCAGTGCGTCGCAGACTGCCGGCCGTCCACCAAACCCCGGCGCGGACCAGATGTACGCACAGGGTGTGACGGGCCGTGTGGTTGCCTCGCCGCCAGCCAGCCTCAGCCCGCCAATGCTGCAGGGCAGCTTTTCTGGCCACCCTTCTGACTACCCCTACGAGCGCGTCGCCCCTCCTCCTATCAGCACCTACTCTCGCAACCCAAGTCCAAACCGGTCACCTTTACCTATGGGTCCCAATTCGCCTCGCAGCCCCAGCCAGCCCGCCGTCTTGCGCACCGTGTCCCCTCGACCAAGCACGATGTACGACGCCGGCCAAGGAGCCGTCGCCATCCCTGCGCTGCCTCGTCGTCCATCAAGCCACTACGATCCACCATCTGCGCCGCACGACACCAACAGCTTCCATGCACCAGTCGTCCCTCTCGCACGAAGCCCGAACCAGGACGTGCTTGCTGCTCAGCAGAGACCCTTCCCCTCTTTGCCTCCAGCCTCGGCGGGCCCGCGGTCGGCGCTCGATCCTCCGCGCGACCACCCATCAGCTGGTCATGCTCGCTTTGCCACCGAGGGCGCAAGTTCGCCGCTTCCTG
Source organism: Cystofilobasidium ferigula (assembly GCA_014825675.1). Classification (NCBI taxonomy): domain Eukaryota; kingdom Fungi; phylum Basidiomycota; class Tremellomycetes; order Cystofilobasidiales; family Cystofilobasidiaceae; genus Cystofilobasidium; species Cystofilobasidium ferigula. Next base: position 152,918 of record MVAM01000016.1, read on the forward strand.
TTCCCGTCGACGTCGCGCCGCCGCCGCCCTACGTACCTAGTCCGGACCTTCAATCGCCTTCCACCTTGCCCACCGTCACGACAACCGCCCCCCCTCAGCCTGCATCCACGCCCTCTTCACCCAACCTCGCACGCAACAGCGCCTACGGCGGTCTCTTCGACTACATGGTCAACCCGGACGAGGCGCCCGAGTCGGTCTCGCCAAACTCGACCGAAACGGAAGGCGGCACCGAGATCGGCTACCACATGCTGGTGTCAAGCGAGTCAACGCCGGAGGTCGCCTCTACACAAGCCGAAGATGAGGGCAGCAGCGACGACTCGGGAGATGACGACGAGGACACCGGCACCAATGCGCTCTTCCTCCCGCAGCGACCGCCGGCCACTCCAGCCTCCCAAACGCCCTCTGTTTCTTTCTCGTCTCAACCGTCCACCGTTGGTTCGGACGTGACTGTCCGTCCTCCCGCTCGTGTGGCCAGCGATGACGAGGGCGAGTTTGAGGGCGACTCGACCTTCACCGCTCGGATGCGCTCCCTCGCACTCGATGGCAATGCAGGCGACACGATGACCAGCGACGAGTCGACCCTGGGCCCTTCGGGCAAGCTCAGCAACCGCTCGCTGCCGCCCATCGACACCTCCTCGCCTGCTTCGTCTCTCTCGACGCCGAGCTCAGCCTTGCATGGCGCCAGTCACCCCTTTGCACCGCTCTCCTCAGCCTCGCCCGACGTCGACACGCCTGGTTCAGACAGCGTACCAGGTCCTCAGCAGTTGGCGACCAATCTGCGACGTAAGAAAACGGTGTTCGAGAAGAACGAGGGCAAGCAGTGGGCCTTCCGCCCGCCGGCCGAGCAGGTCGTGCGCGAGCTCTCGCGCTTCTTCCCCGAGATCAACCTCGAGGCCGAGTTTATCGAGACGAACGCCTCGCCAGCCACTGCTGCTGCGCCGCCTGCCCCCTCCGAGGTCGCAGCGGCCACCTCGCGCGAGACCAAACTCAAGAATCGCAAGTCCATCCGACGCGTCGCCGAGGAACGCCAGCGGAGCACCGACACCTACCCGGCGGCATCGACTCTCATGCCGACGTCGTCGGGCTCGCAGCTCGCACCGCCCACCAATGTCAAGGTCGTTCGTCGGCGCAGTACGCGCATGTGGGATGGCAAGGTCGAGGAGGTCAAGCCGAGCGCGCTCAAGGAACAGCTTGCCTCCGCCGACCAGGACGTCGACGAAGCTTCGCGTGAGTCTGTCTGCCTTATCGTTCTTCTTTGCTACTGCTGACAGAGTCCCGCTGTTTCACAGTCACCTTCAAGTGGGTCAAGGGCGATCTCATTGGCAAGGGCGCAGTAAGTCTGCCAGATTGACTAGTTGCAGCAACCAGGTGGCTGATCAATACTCTTTTCTAGTACGGCCGCGTCTACCTTGGCCTCAACGCCACGACGGGCGAAATGCTCGCCGTGAAGCAGGTCGAGGTGCCCAGCACCATCTCGGACCGCGTCGACGATCGCCAAAGCCAGGTCATTGCCGCCTTGCGGTCGGAGATCCAGCTTCTAAAGGACCTCGACCATCCGAACGTCGTCCAGTACCTCGGCTTTGAGGAGTCCGAGGACTTCATCTCCATCTTCCTCGAATACGTTCCTGGAGGTGCGCCTCGTACCTCGTGCCTTCACCTTCACGCTTCAGCTGACCACTTGTGCTCCCCGACTGCAGGCTCCCTCGGCAGCGTTTTTCGCAAGTACGGCAAGCTGCAAGAGGACGAGGTGCGCTGGTTCACGCGCCAGATCCTCGACGGGCTCGAGTACCTGCACGGGCGCGGCATCCTCCACCGCGACCTCAAGGGCGACAACATCCTCGTCGACCCCAACAACAACGGCGTCGTCAAGATCACCGACTTTGGCGTGTCCAAGCAGACACGTGCGTCCCTCCTGTCGCTCGTGAGGCGAAGTTTGCCCGGCTGACTTGCCACGACGCTCTTTGCCAACAGTCGAGGAGGCGACCCAGATGGGCGGGACGCTCATGACGGGCTCGCTCTACTGGATGGCGCCCGAGGTCGTGACCAACGCCGGTCGGGGCTACAACTCGAAGATCGACCTGTGGTCGCTCGGCTGCGTCGTGCTCGAGATGCTCAGCGGCGCAAGGCCATGGCAGGGACTCGAGATGATGCCTATCATCCTCAAGGTGCGCCACCGTCTCCCCTCCCCGCTTTCGTTGAAGGAAAGCTGAGAGCTGACGCATGATCTTGCGCGCTCACGTGCAGCTCGGTCACGGCGAGCGCCCACCGATGCCGACCGACCTCGTCCTCTCGCCCGCGGCCGCCGACTTCGTGTACGCCCAGTCGTTCGCGGTCGACCCGGACGCGCGCTTCTCCGCGACGGACGCGCTGCGGCACCCGTTCGTCCAGCTCGACCCGAGCTGGAGCTGGGAGCGCGACTCGGAGCTCGCGAGGAAGGTGCTCACCGCTGCGCCTGGAGGCGGCGGCGGCGGCGGCGGGGGCGGCAGTGGGGGGAGGGGCAGGCGCAAGAATGCCGACTAAGCCGCCCTCCCCCTTCCTCCGGCTCTGCCTCACTCCCCTGATACTCTTCTCTTCCTCCTCCGATCACCCCTTGCACGCTTTCGCGCTTTCGGGAGGGGGCACATCTCCCTCCGCTCGCACCTCAGCAGTCCCATCCTCCCTCCCTCCTTCCCCTCATCTCTCTTCACCTCCCTCTCACGCTTTAACGCCTTTCTCACCCTTCTTCTTCTTCTTCTTCTTCCTCCTCCTCCTCCTCCTCCTCCTCCTCCTCCTCCTCCTCCTCGTCCCCCATCGCGCTCGAGAGCGCGCTTTGTACAAGCCACGTCGTCCTGATGCCACCCTTTTTACGATCTCCTGGCCGCGCGGGGGCGGGGGCAAGGGGGGGGGGGGGGGGGGGGGGGGGGGCGGGAAGAATGCCAAAACGGAGACCGCCGACCTAACAAAACGGCTCGCGCCCCCCCCCATCTTAAGCACTTAC